>VWZK01009842.1:739486-767547 GCA_013396935.1 Baryphthengus martii | reverse complement strand
TGGCCGGGGGAGAGAAGGAGAGAGGGGGCGGCGAAGCCCACTCTTGCAGACGAAGTGGCTCCGTCCAGGCGTTCGCCGGAGGGGATTAGAGTGGGAAGCAGGCCTGCATCTCCGTCTGAGTGGTAGCGCCTGTCAGGGCTCACAGCACGGCCCCGGCACGGGCACCTGTCCCCCCTTACCCAGCTGGTGGCTTTGCTGCCTGGGAGTCCGTGGATGGGACGTATCGGGGTGAAGGTCGGCAGGCAGCAGGGATTTTGGAAAAGGTAACACATGCACAGGTTAAATGCACAAAGATCATCCCTATCTCCATATGCACAGCCCCTCCAAAAGGCAGCTGGCCGTGGCTGGGTCCTCAGCGCTGGCAGTGGAGGAAACTCAAGCACAGAGGGAGTATCTGACCCCTGAAATGGCAAAAGTCTCCTCTCTTGCCAAGGCTCCCGGCCAAAGCCCTGCAGCTCTGCTATCAGCCATCACAGGCAGAAAAAAGCATAACCAATCTCACTCAAGCCCAAATCAGGTCCTGTGCCAAGGGATGTCCCATTCCCTTACTCCCAAGCCTGGCTGGCCCCAAGCAGACTGCAAGCAGTGACATGGGAATGCTGCCCATGGAGGGACCCACCTTCACTTGCCAGCAATGGTAGGAGGGAGAGGGAGGAGCAGGGTCCACAACCCACAGCGGGCAGCACCCTGGGGGGGCAGGGTCCAGCTGCCAGTGTGCTTGGCAGCGCTAGTCAGCAGCAGGCTATAAATACCTCTGATGCGAGATAGAAACACAAAAGCCATCTCCGCTTTCCTCAAATAGCTCAGCAGCCAGGCCAGACAAAGGCACATTGACAGGGTGGCTGTGGTGTACCAGCCAGACTGGGCTCCGTTAGTGGAGAGAAATCCCTCCCAAGGTCAGGAGCCCCCAGCAAACCTGCCCTCAGGCCAGGCATTGCAGCCCATTGCAGTGGGGTCCTGAGCATGTGGTAGGGCTGCATTCAGTGGGTACCCACCTGCACACACTCTCCTTTGGTGCAAGGGGGTTAAGTACTCAAAGGATGCAAACTTTTGCGTCATATCAAGCTGTGGGAGGTCCCAGCCCCAGTGCAGCCCGTAGCTGAGGTGCAAAGTGGTGACCACAGTGGCTGTTCGTCACCCCCTGCTCTTCTCTTGCATATTCAGCACCAATAAACATTTTTGGGAGCTAGCAGCTGAAGGTCCAGAAGCTCATGTCCAGAGCAATTGTGCCCCTCTGCTGGCACATCTGGAAACACAGACAGGGTAGAATTGAAAGGGGGCAGGGCTCTCCAGGGATCAGGAAACAAGGAGTTACAGGAGCCGTGCCCCAGAGTGGCCCCGGAGAACTGCAGTGTCACGTAGCAACAGCTCACACTCTAGGAGCACAACACGTTTGGCCTTGCTCACTGTAACTTGCAGAACCAAGGTTGGTTCTGGGCAGCTAGGAACACGACTTTGGCCAGAAACAAGTTCTCTGGGTTTACCACGGCAGGAGTGGAGCTAGGGGTAAGTGTGGGACCAGATGCCAGCAGGAAGGCTGGGGAGGCTGGAGGGGAAGGAGTCTCACACCTGTGCCAGGAGAAAAGGCTGGGGGTGACAGAACAGAGGGCTGGACAGACTGCATGGCTGCACTAGATCAGCTGGCTGAGGCTGCTGGGAAGGGAGGTGCTGGAGAGGGCACGGCAACTGCCTCAGTCCACCCAGTCCAGCTCTGCAGGGATCTCTGTGTCAGGAGACATGGGATGTGCAGGGAGAAGTGAAGGAGAGAGGTGGTGGGATAGAAGGTCTGGGTGACAACCCATCTTCCTCTGATACTCAGATGCACCTGTCCTTTCTAGACCACGTGTATGGCTGAGCAACCATCCCCAGAGATGGCCCTGCCAGCCCAGGTGATGGCTGCAGACAGCGCTGGAGCCCCTCTGCTCCGGGCCACTCGCCGTGGCTCCCAGCCCCCAGCCCGGAGCACCGAGGAAGGTAAACCACTGCTCCTGCCCTCCCGACGCAGCTCCACCCTCAGCACTCTTCCGGCATCCCTGGCCAGCCGCCGCAGCTCACTTGGGGCAGCCCCAGGAGGCAGGCGCCCCTCCATCGGCCCCTGGGTGCTCCACAGCCGCGTGAGCTTCTCCGGGCTCCCCTTGTTCCAGCCCATCCTCAAGACCCGCCTTGAAAACACTTACAGGATGCAGCCTGACAAAGGCTGCAAGTTCAACATAGGGCAGGTGCAGCAGGTGCTGGAGGGAGCTCTGGCCAGCACCCTGGGGACAATGGTCTACAGCCCCCAGGGCAGTGCCCTACTAGCCCAGAGCCTGGCCGAGTTGCTGCAGAGCCAGGCAAAGGAGGTGGTGCCACCCCGCTACAAAATGGTCTGCCAGGTGCTACTGGGCCAGCAAGGGCAGCAGAGCCTGCTGGTGGCCAGCCGGGCACTGTGGGACCCTGAGAGTGACAACTTTGCCTCTGCCACCTTCTCTAATTCCTCCCTCTTTGCTGTGGCCACGGTGCATGGGGTCTATTTTGAGTAGCACCTTTCTCTCTCACAACCCAGCCTTGAAGAGCTGCAGGGAGTAAGCTGCTGAAATAAAGAGCTTGGCTTCATTTGTGGCTCATACCTGGAGTCTTCAGCCACAGCTCACGCAGGGAGCAAGGCAGAGACAGCTCAGGGCCCTAATGCTCACTACAGCCCCCAGCCTGGGCTCACAGCCACACTGTAGCTTCCGCTACCATATTCTGCAAAAAAAAAAAAAAAGATCCAAGCCACAGCAAATACAACCCAAAAGGCTGCATTAACCTGTGACAGGCATCTGCCCAAGGCTCTGCTACAGGGAGAAGCCTAGACAGCTTCCCACAGTGCAACCTGCTCCCAGGCAGATTGATTACACCAGCACTAGGGAAGGAGATGACAGATCACATTCAAAGCAATCTGCTCCATAAGCTTAAAAGTCCCTCCTCTTTCCTGGCTTCATTCCCAGCTCATATCCCATCACACCAGGTGTCATAGTGCCAGGACTGAGGCAACCCACCCATCCCCCAGGCCAAAGCCCTTGCCTTCTCCAGCTCAAACAGAAGCATAAGAGCAGCTGGGTTTGGTCCAAGCACAAAGACACTTGGGAAAGAGAGTTTGGCAGCAGCAAGAAGCTCAGGCAGCTCTAGGGCTCCACAGGCACCCACGAGAGCTAACTCTGCCATTCCTGCCAGCCCCAGGAAGAGCACTGGAGGTACCACACATGGGCTCCTCATCCCTATCCTGCCTTCCAGCCCTTGCCCCCCTGCAACAGCCAGTGTTAGGAGGGGTCTTGCCTGACAGGCAGAAGCTGCCCTGGAGCCAGGATGGGGAAGCTGAAGCCCTTTTGTGACCCCGGCTCCAAGCAAGGTGGACAGAGCTTGCTCTTACACAAATAGTTTTTTATTGAGGTGAGTGAGGGACAGGGGAGCTGCACAGGAACAGACCAACAGGAAAATAAATAATTCCATATAAATAAGATACATAAATAGTCCCACATGGCAGAGACTGCCTTGAAACAAGAAACCACACCAGGTCCCAGAAAGACAAGGGCTTCCCTAAGCAAGCCCTTAGATCCTACTTCCCCCCCACCCCCCTTATCAAACCTCAAGTTGTACCAGACAATTCACAATTTGGGAGCAGACAAAGCACACTTGGGCCCCCTCCTTAGTGTAGCAGTTGTGGAGTAGCACACTCTCCCATACAGCCCCTGGCAGGGCAGGCAGCACCATTCACCCCTGTCCAACCCCGTCAAGGAGATTTCCCTACCCTACAGCAGCCAAGCTTTGAGGTCAAGGCTGTGCCAGTCCTCTCCAAGCCATGAAGAGAGTCCGTGAAACTGGTGCATCACCTTGGGCAGGACAGCCCAAGTCCCCGCTGCAGACAGCTGCCAGCCAGGGCAGGCTGGAGCACCAGGCCACAAGCATGGCACAGCCAGCCCCAAACCTGGCTGCAGGGCACTCACCCCCTCTGTGCCACACCAGTCCACCCCAAGATCAGCACAACCAGAGCAGGAGCTGCCAGCAGGAAGACAGCAATTGCCCAGAGCCAGGGATCAGCAGGGATGTCCAGACCTGCTGCTGTAACCACATCCACATATCTTAGTCCATAGACCAGCTGAGCACAGGGTGCCCAGGTGGGCAGCCAGCACCACAACAGGCCTCCCATCCCATGGGAGGGCAGGGGGAAACCTCTGCATCCAGAGAGGGTCCCCCAAGGTCCTGCATTAGGCTTCAGCTCGTTCCTGGAGGAGCTTCAGGATATATCTGAGGCGGTGGTGGAGCTCAGGAGAGCAACCCAGCTCCTGGATGCTGCACAGCTTGTAGGTGTAGGAGTTGCGCTCCCGGTTGATGTAGGTGACAAGGCAGGAGTGGTCAGGCTTGCTAATGATCACCTTGGTGTGGTCATTGTAGAAGTTTACCTAGAAGACAGGTTGGGCTTGGTTTAAGCTACACTTCCAACAGTATGTCAGGAGCTGCGATGGAGCCATGCTTCCTGCCTCAACCTGTTCTTCCTCCCTGACCTGCCCAGGAGCATCCCTGCTCTATGCCCCAGAGCAGGAATGCACCAGCCACACCACCAGGGCAGATGGAAACAGCCAACTGAAGCATCATGTCCCCCATGGGCTGGATAAATTGTGACCAGTAGCTCTGGCCACTGGAGCAGCATCCTCCCCTCACAGCTAGACCTTGTATTGAGGCTGTGGCAGACAAGATGTAACACAGGCCAGGAGTGCCAACTGGCCTCCTCTCCACATGGGTCTAGGTATCTCTACAGTGCCCAACACATACCTGGAGGGTGCCATTGCTGAAGAGCATAAGCAAGGCTTGGTCAGTCTTCACCCACTGCAGAAGGAGCAGGGCTGGCTGCCCGAGGTCATCTATGCTGGGCAAGTCACCTCCCTTGGAGAGAAGGGTATGCATAGGCTATTGGTCTCATCCATCAGATCATACAGTCAAACCAGAACACACCCACAGTGGGGACCCCACTCCCAGGACACAACTCTGTCCACAGCCTGTGAGCAGGGAGTCCCACGATCCCAAAGTCAAGCCATGGTGCAACATCTAACCCACTCCATGGTTCCAGCACCCACCTTCATGAGATGCTGCTCCATATAAGACGCAAAGTAGCGCAAGACGCTCATCTGTCCCTGCAGCTGCTCAGGGATGGCGGCCACAGAGAACACAAGGTGTTTGCTGTTGGTTGGGTTGTAATGCACCGTTCTGGAAGGGAGTGGACCATGAGTTTCAGGGTCACCCAGCACCAAATCCACCTTAACACAGCTTCCTCTTGTCCCTTCTCACCTGAGAGGCTTTCCCAAAGACACCAGCCCCTTGCCAACTGCTTACCTGTGATTGGGGGAGAGCATCATGTGCGTGCCATTGTTGAAGAGGACCCCGATGCTGCGGTTGGAAAGCTGGTAGCCAAAGCCATACTTGTTGGAGTAATCCACCCACTTGCTCACCCAGACAAAGTGCTCATGGCGGGCCAGGGAAGCCGGGTTTTTCTCCGCTGGTGGAGAAAAGAGGGAGTGAGCAGAGCAGGCTGTCAGCCTCTGCCCACCTCACTGCCCAAAGAGGCAGACTCCCCCCAGCAGGCTCTGGCAGCATTTAAAGTACCCCAAATAGCAGCCATGCCTTCATCCCATAGGGGAGGGGATGGCACAGCACCTTGTCCCATCCCAGAGCAGTCCAACCGGTTTACCTGGGGGCATGGAGGACAGGCAGGTCCGAAGGAGCCGGACAGCTGACTCAATGATGGCCGAGGCAGTGATGCAGTCTTCAAAGGCTGCAGAGAGATGACAGGCTGAGTCAGCCGGCCCCGCTATCAGCCGGGGCAGGTCAGGAAGTTTGGGGCAGGCTGGGGTGGCCTGGGCAGGTATTGCTCACCCTCACAGCTGCTGGCCATTGTCCCCCGGGTAGAGGGACACACAGACTTGTGAGAGGTCTCCTCCACCACTGTCTCCACAGGGCTTGAGCTGGCACTACGACATGATACGGGAGTGGCCTGTGGAGAGACATTATTACTGTCCTGTCTGCTCCTCCAAAGAAGGGTTTGCACAGTTTTGGGGATGTTCTTACCTCATTCCCTTCTACAGTTTTATAGCTCATCTGCCGACAGATTGAGGTCTTCATCAGCCCAGTGACTAACTTTGAGATGTCATCCTTGTCATCCAAGGAGCCCTTCTTGTCTGAGAAGAGAGCAAGTGATGAGCACACTGCTGAGCACAGGGGATAGGGGCATCCCTCCCAGTAGCTCAGCTCTCCCTCATCTGCTCTCATGCCCACAGTGGTGAGGTTGGTGCCAGGCAGCTGCCTCCCACTTTCACTTCCCAGTTCATGCAACACAGGGCTTCCAGGAGGAACTGCCCCCATTGGTTACAGCACAGCATCTGCTCTCCAGGCACACACCCATGCCAGGCCACCAGTGGCCTAGAAGGGCAGGAACAAACTCAGCTTGTGCTGGCCCTGGGCATGGTGTCCACAGAGGCCCATCAGGAGGTCTCTCCAGGAGACAGGACCCACTTCCCCCTGGAGAAAGAATCACCTAGAGGTTCTGGGCAAGTATACAGACTCACCGCCTTTGGGTTTCTTCTTCCGAAAGAGTGTCTTGGTGACTTTAGCAAACAGACTCTTTGCTGGGTTGGGGGGACTCAGCTCTGGAGCTATCACACAGCTGCTGGGAGGGAGTTTCTCAGGCGTGTAGCCCTGCAGAGAGGTCAAAGCAGAAGGTTGGTTTCTGTAGCCCACGTGCTCCAGGCAGAGCAGCTGCCCTAGGATGACTGCAGTCACCCACAACCCTCCTGACAGCCAGCTTGCATTTCTGTCAAGCTTTGGCCCCACAACTGGCATCAATACAGGAAGCAGCCCATGCTATAGGAACAAGGCAGGAAGAGCATACCAAATCCGTCAGTTCCCCTCACAGGCATTTGGGCAGGACAGCGGCTGCTTCCTTTGAAGGACAGATACTTGAGCTCCAAGGACAGCACCCTGCACAACCCAAAGCGCCTCATCCCACACAGAAGGGTCAAGGCCAGACTCCCACCCACTCACCTTGAAGAACTCATGGTCCAAGATCTCCTCAAGGGTAAGGCGGTCCTGGGGGTTGCGCCTGAGGATGCCGGCGATGAGGTGCTTGGCAGGCAGGGAGAGGAAGGCAGGGAGGGTGTACTCCACCTGCTTGATACACCTGTAGGTCTCCTTGAGGTCGGAGGTCTCAAAGGGAGGGTTCCCACAGAGCAGGGTGTACCTGGGAGGGAACACAGGTGTCACTGTCACATCCCCACCAGGCCTGTGACTCAGCAGCACTTAAAGCAAGGAAGTTATTGGCATTTGGCCGACCACACCTGGCCAGGAGCACCACTTCCAGCCTGAGCAGCCGCACTCACATCCGGCCACACTTCCTCCTAGCAACTGTTTAGCACAACAGGAAAGGAGCTCTGAGGACGAGGAGAGGGCTGGCAGAAGGCCACCCCACTGCCACTGCTCCCAGCTCTGCACGGCTGCCAGGGCAGAAAGCGGAACGGGAAGCTTGCGAGTGGCCGGGCGAGGGGCTGGATGCACCCCAGCAGCACAGCAATCACTCCCTGGACACACATGGTGGCAGCTGCTGCCAGCCACCGAGACTTGCCATTGTTTATCAGGTTCAGGGCGCAGGTGAGCCTGCTTTGAACCGAGCTGAGCACAGCACAAGGGCACCTGCCCTTTGCAGCTCCCACCTGCACAGCCCCCAGGTGGCATCCTGGGATGGCTGGCACCCACTCCAAAGTAAAGCTGGGTGAGATCCGGCCACCCACTGCCCTCTCCCTGCCTTTCAGCAGGCACTGCAAAGCCACAAGGCAAATCGCAAGAGGCCATAGAGGACTTCCTTATTGGGGCTGCTCTGCGATCCAGCTCTCCCTCATCCCGCACCGGCAGCGTTTCTGGACCCCTCCCCACCCAGCAGCACAGACTTACATGACACAGCCCAGGGACCACACATCTGACTCTGGCCCATGGCCCTGCCTCAGCAGTACTTCTGGAGCCAGATAGTTGGGGGTCCCACATATTGTCCTGTGGGACAGAGCACCAGGTCAGTGCATGCTTCACATCCTCTCAGAAAACCTCCCCCCCTCCAAGCCCTGGGATTTAGCTTGCAGCCTGTCACCCCTCCTCCATTTTGCTCTTTGTGGCCCAAAGCCACCCTCCAGCTACAAGGAGCCCCATAGACTCCCCCCTCTCCAGCTCCCAGGGGTCAGGAGCAGCTGCTCCTGGGGAGCCATTGGGAAGAGCTTGTCCTAGAGCCATGGAGGAACAGAGCCTTTGTGTCCCAGCCTGCACAGCCGGCAGGGCAGCCGGGCAGGCACAATAGCGATAGTCAGCACATTGTTCTCCCCGACGGCTGCGAGCTCACTCCTGAAGGAGCTATAAAGTCCCCAGCCCCCTCGTCTTGACTGCAGCTGGGGCAGGAATCACTCCCCCACCCCAGGAAGGGGCCCTAAGGCTTCCCCTCTGCAGTCCAGGAGGGACCACTCACCACTCCACCCTCCTAGGAAACCACAGGAGGAAGAGTGAAACCTCAGAAGGCTCTAGAATAGAGAAACCTCAAACTTACTTTTTCTTCTGGTCAGAAATATCCTGGCAAGCAGCTAGCCCAAAGTCCCCCACTTTCAGCTCCATGTTTTCATTGATGAAGAAGTTGCCTGCAAATCAAGGGCGATGCATCACTGCAAGTCCCTCTGGGGCAGTTCACTTCCCATGCAGCACCCTGCCCCAACCACAGCACTCACCAAGCTTGAGGTCTCTGTGCAGGATGCCCTTGAGGTGAAGGTATTTCAAGCCTGAGATGATCTGTTTGAGGTAATAGCGCACTTCAGGCTCCAGCAGAGTATGGCGAGCCTTCCAGATGTGGGCCAGGGACTGCAAAGGGAGAAAAGGTGTCTTGGTGATGGCAGGCAGGGAGAACAGGCAGCCCTGCTGACTAGGCATGGGGCAAGTAGGGTCAAAGCCAGTTCTTCCAGAAGCTGCATATCCACAAATAATCCTCCTTCCACAGCCACGACCTCAGCAGACTCCCTGGTTGAGGTTGTTCAGCAGAGCCAGGAGAACCACTGGATTTATGGTAGCCCCACCAGGAGCTATGGGCTGCCAACATGAACAGGCAGCTCAGGTAGGAGAGGCGGACAGCAGTATCCCCAGTGCGGTATGAAACCACATGGCTTACAGCTGAGCTCAGAGGGTGTGACAGAGCAGGCAGCAAGGCAGCCCGGGAGAAGGAGTGTGCTAACAAAGCACCTCAGATAAGGCCTGCTCCAGCCAGCCACGGCCGTTTAGATCTTTTGGCAGGGAGATAACACCAGCGCTCACCTTCCTACTGCAGTGCTCCAGGAAGATATAGATACTCTCTGAGTCCTCAAAGTAGTGGGAAAACTTGACAATATGCTTGTGGTGCAAATCCCGGTGCAGCTCAATCTCATTGGTGATCTGAAAAGGAGCAGTCATCCCAGGTGAGCACAGGATCCCTTCTGTGACCCACCAGTCCAGCATGCTACCAGGCCCACAGCACCCACCTTCTCCCGTTGGTGGGGTTTAGCCACCCGGCTGTGAGGAATGACCTTCACGGCATAGGTTTTGTTGCTAGAGAGGTCTGTCATTTCATAGCATCTGGCAAACCCACCCTGCAAGGGAAGAGGTGGTTACGGATGGTTGAGAGACAGCTCTTAGCCCCTGCCTGCTTACAAGCCTCCTCCTCCTCTGTTCCCGCACAGCACAGCAAGCGTCACACGCTCCCTCCTGCTACATCACCCACTAAGATCTGAACTATGATGCTCTCAATCAGGGATTTTCTTCACCCAGTTCCTGTAAAACCTCCAGGGTGTTTTTCCTCCCACCACGGCCATACTCTGTCATTTTTCCATATGATAGATCAACCTGGAAAGTCCTGCGCAGGGCAAGGAGCCTGGAGACTGGAGGCCACCGAAAGGCAGCCCCATAGAGACAGGTTTTTCCTGCCATGATGTCAGCCTCCAATCTGCACACTCAGCCACCAAGAGCGCCCGGGCCGGGCTGGGAACCGGCATCCACCTCCTACACACACCGCTGGCAGCAGGAGGAAAAGTTGCGTGTGGCGGAGCGACGCGGACGGTACCCCTGGGAACCGGGGCACCCGCCAGCCCACGCACAGCCCGCGGGGCGCCCCGAAACCGATGCGCCTCCGATAGCCGGCGAGGCACGCAGCCAGCCCGAGTGATTCACAGCTTCCAGCGTTGCTGCGGGCCCGCCGGGAAAGGCGGGGAGGCGGAGGGCGGCGGGCAGCAGCCGAAGGGCCGCATCNGGCGGCCGCTGCCTTCTCAGCCACCGCCGGGCCCCAAGCACGTGGCCCCACCGCCGCGCGCCGCTCCTGCCGCCCCGGGAATCCCGCCGGCTTTATCAATGGGCGCTATGACGTCACCTCGAAAGCACCGCCCCCGGGCGGCCCCGCTCTGCCCTTAAAGTGACCGCAGCACGGGGAAGAAAGTGGGGATGGGCTCGGCCGTGATCTGGGAGGGAGTTCACCCACGGCCCTGCTGTCACCACCAAAAAGAGCCCTCCATGCCCCTCCCCAGACACAAGGGATCCCCCACAGGCACACCAAGACACCCCTCCTCAGCTGCTTCTCGTCTCTCCTGGGACCTGCAGAGCCGCCTCTCCATACACATATGTGTATACACCCCCCGACACCCACTCACGGGACTCCTTCCCTCGCAGGGGGTGACCAGCTTGTGTCAGTTCTTGGGAACTAAGAACCCCCCACCTATACCCCAGGTGTAGCTAGGGGGTGGCTAGGCAGTGTGCCATAGTGGTGCTGCTCTCTAATGACCGCGAGGAGGACACAACTCTGTGTCACTGGACACAGCCCATGGAAGGATGCAGAGCATCTCTCCCTCCCAACAGATTTGGAATCTCGCAGAGATGGCTGCAAATCTACAGTCCCCCACGAGCCTGGAGCAGCAGCATTGTGAGAGTCCGTCAAAAGCAGATCCTGGTGCCCCTCCCCTGCCCCATACTGCACACCCGGTGACTGTGTGCACGTTCTTTGCTCTGTGCCTCAATTTCCCAACTCTGCACTCCACCTCTGCTTCCCCAGGGCAGTTCAGGGCTCTCTCTGGTCACTGATCTGTTGAATATGCTGAGAGTTTTGCACGAGTACTCCCGGCAAAACAGCCCCCATACTTACTTCACAGCACCTACCCTGTGGGAGGAACTAATCCCCTTTTTTTTTTGATGCAGGAAAGCTGAGCAAACCTGCCTGCAGGGAGAGAGGAAATGAGCCAGATCCGTCTGCTTTTTTCTCGGGTTTCCAACCTTTGTGGAGGAAATATCTGCAAGCCCACCACCCGGTAGCAAACACGCTGCTCCAGGAGCAGGCAGAGAGGCTGCTGCCCCTCAGGGAACGCTGCCTGTTTCCACTACAGCCCCAGGGCTTTCTGGGGTGTGGGCGGCATCATGGGGCAGTGCTGGTTTTCCGATAGAGGCCCCAGTTCGGGGCTCCCGAGCACTCCCTGGGCCAGAGCTGAGTCAGCGTCTGGAAGCAGCACGTAGGTGGAGGCACCCACGGGTGCGGGGAGGCCCCACAGCACCTGCCTGGGGGTGATGGGATGACCTGCGCAGGGCTTGCCCTGAGGTCCCCCGCAGAGGCACAGCGGGGACCAGCGAGGGCTGAGAGTTGCCGACTCTGCCCCTGCTCCCCACTGGCTCCGGGCGAGCTCTTCGGCTGGATTTAGGGGCACAGACGGACCTCACGGCCCACAGCCTGCCAAAGGCTGGGACACCTCTCCAAGGTGATGGAACCCAGGAGCAGCCCCCACTCCCTGCAGCTGGGGCCTGCGGTGAATCAGAGCATTTCAGCCGGGGGTTTTCCCACCACCGAGCTGGGGCGGTGGGAGGAAACGTGGTTTAACATCAACAGCCTGGGGAAGGGGAGGCTCTGGGCGATATTTTGACTGTCTGTAGCTTTTTAGATGAAGTTACAGGAAAAGGGAGCCAAGCTCTTTGGGGAGGTGTACAGCAAAATCAGGACAGGCAAGTCGCATCAAGGGAATTTCCATCTAGGTAACAGAAAACTTTTTTTCCCCTGAGAGCATAGCAAAATGTTACAGTAGCACAGAGAGGCTCCATCCTCCACAATATGCAGACCTGCCCTGGCCCCTGGCGAGGTGCCCCCACCCTAACAGCCCGAGGTGCAGGGGAGCTCCCCAGGATTGGGGTGACAACCCTGATGCCGTTGGGAGCGGGGTTTTCCCTCTCCCTAGGCACTCCCCCATGGTAAGCTCCTGCAAAGTACAGGACTGAGGACAATAAGGAGAAGGAGGGAAAGGGAAGCTTAGTCCCTCATCTGAGCTGGGGAAGGAAGCACCAGCACCAGCAGAGGCCAACCTGCCCCAGGGGCTGGCTGGGTATGTGCAGAGGTGAAGTTGCAAAGCTGCCTGGAGAGAGAGCTCCAGCCCGTGGGTGCCAGCTCAGGGCTGTGTGACCGTATCCAGGGCACACCAAGCAGCATCTCTCGGCCCCTCGAAGGCGCTGCGCTGTCGGCACCTCCCTTCCCGAGCGGCCGTTTCCTGTGTCCCACCCCAGCAGCCTGGGTTCCGCCGGCCTCGCTTCCCTCCCCGTTCCGTTCCGACCCGTCCCTGCTGCCCGGTAGAAATCCCTGGTATCGGATTCATTGCTGCAGCTTTTGCTGCACAGCAAGACGTGTCAGTGCCCCAAACCCGCTGCTCATGAGGCAATGCCTGCAGCAGGACGGGACAGGTCCTACTGCCAGAAACCCACTGCTCTGCTGGGGTTTGTGGGTCTGGGAGAGACCAGAGCAGGGTGCACAGAAAGTGGGAGATGGGTCCGTGCCAAGGGAAGCTGCTGCTTTCCTGCTGGAGGCTGGAGTGTCCCTGCTCTGAGATGTGAGAGCAGCAGCCAAGGTGCCAGTTTTGAGCCACGAAAGAGGGGTGAAATCAAGGGAAAAAGCTCTCAAAGCCTGGTGCTTTCTCAAACTCTGATACATCTCTCAGGATAGCACGGGTGGCCCAGGAAAGACTGAAACAAACCAGGGCTGTTATTACTGATGTGCTGACCTTGCCAGGCCTCTGAGGCACCCCAGATATTCAGCATGTAGGTACCCCAAGCCAGGCTGAGAAGCGGCCATCAGAGCCCTGCCCTGCTGTGGACACCCTGTTGGGCTCCAGTACCACAGCACNGGGGGGCGCGGAACGGCCCCGGAGGATGGAGCGTGCGGCGTCAGGTGAGACCGGGCAGGGCGCTCGGGGGAGGAGGGGGTTCGGGGGGAGCGCAGCCCCGAGGTNTCCCTGGCGAGGTGCCCCCACCCTAACAGCCCGAGGTGCAGGGGAGCTCCCCAGGATTGGGGTGACAACCCTGATGCCGTTGGGAGCGGGGTTTTCCCTCTCCCTAGGCACTCCCCCATGGTAAGCTCCTGCAAAGTACAGGACTGAGGACAATAAGGAGAAGGAGGGAAAGGGAAGCTTAGTCCCTCATCTGAGCTGGGGAAGGAAGCACCAGCACCAGCAGAGGCCAACCTGCCCCAGGGGCTGGCTGGGTATGTGCAGAGGTGAAGTTGCAAAGCTGCCTGGAGAGAGAGCTCCAGCCCGTGGGTGCCAGCTCAGGGCTGTGTGACCGTATCCAGGGCACACCAAGCAGCATCTCTCGGCCCCTCGAAGGCGCTGCGCTGTCGGCACCTCCCTTCCCGAGCGGCCGTTTCCTGTGTCCCACCCCAGCAGCCTGGGTTCCGCCGGCCTCGCTTCCCTCCCCGTTCCGTTCCGACCCGTCCCTGCTGCCCGGTAGAAATCCCTGGTATCGGATTCATTGCTGCAGCTTTTGCTGCACAGCAAGACGTGTCAGTGCCCCAAACCCGCTGCTCATGAGGCAATGCCTGCAGCAGGACGGGACAGGTCCTACTGCCAGAAACCCACTGCTCTGCTGGGGTTTGTGGGTCTGGGAGAGACCAGAGCAGGGTGCACAGAAAGTGGGAGATGGGTCCGTGCCAAGGGAAGCTGCTGCTTTCCTGCTGGAGGCTGGAGTGTCCCTGCTCTGAGATGTGAGAGCAGCAGCCAAGGTGCCAGTTTTGAGCCACGAAAGAGGGGTGAAATCAAGGGAAAAAGCTCTCAAAGCCTGGTGCTTTCTCAAACTCTGATACATCTCTCAGGATAGCACGGGTGGCCCAGGAAAGACTGAAACAAACCAGGGCTGTTATTACTGATGTGCTGACCTTGCCAGGCCTCTGAGGCACCCCAGATATTCAGCATGTAGGTACCCCAAGCCAGGCTGAGAAGCGGCCATCAGAGCCCTGCCCTGCTGTGGACACCCTGTTGGGCTCCAGTACCACAGCACTGCTTAGGCCAGGTCCCATCTTACCCGCCTCCCACTGCCATGGAAGCACAGTGCTGTTGGTACAATGACACGTGCCTCAGTTTACCCAGTTCACACTGTGGTAAGCACACATGCAGTTTCAGAGTGTGGAAATGCAGCTCCCTTCTCCAGCACCACTTTCCCTGTGAGGTGTCCAACCCTCCTTCCCTTTCCTGGCCCAGGACTTGTGTGAGATGGAAGGAAGTCATAAGGGGTTCAGTTAGGAAGACAGGCGGATCCCTTCGATGCCCATCCTGCAAGCATGTCCACCCTGCATCCTCTCCCCACTGGGGCTGGGAGTCACACCGTGTGGGCAGAGTACTCTCCCTGTCCCATGAGGGAGGGGAACTCAGCAGAGCCCAGACTGGCACCTCTTCAGGGAGCTGCGGAGCTGATGCAGGAGTATTGGAGGGGGCTGGAGGAACATGTGGCTTGTGTCAGGAGCAGACAGGGTTGGAGATTGGGGAAAGCTAGGAAGGGACATCGCTTCTGAGGGGAGGGATGGGGAAGGGATAGGGGGCTGTAGTAGCGAGGGGGCAGGGGAAGGGGGGACCACCGGGCAGATTGGCGATAGGAGGCTGGGGACAATCATATTTTGGGGGGTGCCGCCGCACAGTGCGGATGGAATGGCTGGTGGGAGCCCAGCGAGGGGACAGGGCACGGGAGGGTGAAGGGAACGGACAGTCCGTGGAGGAAAGCGAGGCGGGCCNAGCTGCGGGCTGGCGGGCGGCGGCAGCCCTGGAAGGTGACTCCAGGGGCGCTGTGGGGACCCGATTCCCTTCCCTAAGAGGGGGACAAGCGGGGTTCACCCCCCTGCCGTGGCGGGCTGGAGCAAGGGGAGAGCTGGTCCTGCCAGAAGGTCACCTGTTCCCTCTGCTCTCCCCGCAGGCGCTGGGCTGGGGAGCGTCTCTCTCTGGAGCAGCCTCCTGCTCGCCGCCAACCTCGCCCTGGACTCAGCACCACAAAGCTGCAACTGCACCGACCCCATAGACTTCCAGGCTTTCCGGGAGGCTCCACTCCCTGAGAGCTGCTGCCTCAACTTCACCAGCTCCAACATCACCCACCTGGACTGGGGAGCACTGGTAGGGGTGCAGGGGCTGCGGGAGCTCTACCTCTCGCACTGTGGCATCATGGATATCAGCAACGCACAAGGAGTCCCCCCTGGATTGGAGATCCTGCATTTAAGTCACAACCTGCTGGAAAGTCTACCTGGGAGCTTTCTGGAAGATGCCCCTAATTTGAGGGTCCTCTATCTGGACAGCAACCAGCTCCAGGAACTGCCCAAGTCCTTCCTGAAAGCATCAACCAAGGTTCAGGAGATATACCTGGGCTTCAATGCCCTGACCTTCCTTCCCGCCAGCCTTCTGAAGCCATCTCTACTCCAACTCCAGCTCTCCAACAACAGCTGGGACTGCAGCTGTGCTTTGCTCAGCAACCTGGAAGGTTGGCCTAGCCTGGCCACTGAAGTTATCTGCCACACACCCGAGCGATACCATGGCGTGGACCTCCAGAGCATCCCCCGGAATGAGCTGTGCCGCTCACACAGCCTTGTTGCCCTCTTCATCTGCCTGCCCCCTCTCCTCATCCTCGCCAGTGTCACCTGGTGCTTCTGCAGGCGAAAGAGAAAGACCAATTACAGCCTTCAGAACAGGTCCCAGAGCCACTCAGCTATGGCAGAGGGGAGCAACACACTGGTGTCTGCAGAGGCCCACCACTATGTCCCCTACGAGCTGCCTGCCTCCCCATCCAAGACCAAGAAGAAGGTGCTGCTGGGGAGCCAGGTCCTGATTCAGCCCTCTGTGGACCCGTTGGAGAGCAGCAGAGACCTCTATGAGGAGGTGGAGATCCAGGTGGGATCCCCCAGCAGTTCCCAGGTGCCAACCCACAAAGGGCAGCAGGGCACGTGGTCAGGCAGGCAATGGGACACCTCAGCACCAAGGGCAGAGGAGCTGGGGGGCAGTGAGCCAGAGATGGACACTGTCAGTGTGAGTGAAGTTCTGAAGGACTCTGCCGACCGGGAGAAGATCTACATGAATCAGTCAACCAACTATTACAACCTGGTACCTGGCATTGAGCTGGAGGATTTGGACAACCTGGAGTATGAGAACATTGACCTGCACTAATATGAGGACTAGAGCTGTGCCTGGGACATGCCAGGAGGATGGTAGGAGCTGGGCAGCAGCAAAAGCCAGTAAAGCAGGAGAGGCACAAGGTGTCCTGCCATGACTTACAGTGGCTATTTACAAAGCTGCACTTCTGAATTCCCACCCCTTCTCCTGCACTACTATGTGCACCCCCTACTTGCCAGATGGTGTTTGGGGACACATGAGCTGCCAGTGCCTAAGGAAGGATGTGGAGAGGAGGTGGGAGCTGGTTTTGGGGACCAGGTGACAATACTGTACCAGACTCACTGACTGGGGTCTCCATCCTCTCTTGCTGGAGCCAGATAACATCTGGCATGGACCTGCTGCTCCCCAGCCTGCAGAGAACAGGGTCTGGGGAAATGAAGCAGGCCTGGCTCTGCCTGCATGGCCTGCAAGGGGCGTCACATGTGGACAGGATGCGATGGGCTTGGCAGGGGGAACCTGGGGAGGCCCTGCCTGCTGCCTACCCCAGATCCCACCACGTCCCACTGTGTGGCACAGAGACTTGAAACGGCCAGTGCACACACGCTCCTGCACGCAGCAGTGTGCGTGCACGTGTGTGTGCAGGGACTGTGCATGGGTGGGTGTGAGCCAGTGTGCAAGGTGCACACACATACAGGGAGGTACCGGAGAGGGCCCCTCGCAGCCTCCCCTGCCCGATGTGCTGCCAAGACCTGTAGGATCCAGCTTTCAATAGGAAATAAATAATTTTACTCCTGGCAATGCGGCTTCATCCCTGTGTCTGTGTGGTGTGGGGTGGTGGGAAGCTGACCAACAGGACGTGAGGGAGTGCAGGGATAGGGGCCTTCACTCCTACCCCATCTCCTCTCCCATGTCCTGGGTGATACCCCAGTGTGGGTCTTGTCCAGCAGCCCTGGGGCTGCTCTGCCAGCCTGGCAGAGCTGAGCTGGGCACAGGCTGAGGGCAAGCAGAGAATCTGCCTTGCACTGAGATTTACAGCCCAGCTAGGGAAGGTGTCAATGCTGTAAATGATGAAGTTCCTGGTCTGGGCAGGGACTTGTGGGGCTCCTGGGAATGGGGCAAAGGCTGAGGGTGCTGTAAATCACCTCCTTGCACAGGTACCTTCCCCAAGAGTCTCACCCATGAATGCTCCAGCCCTTCTGCAGGGATGCAGGTGCCCTTGAGTCCTGTCCCTGCTGCCCAGGGGCACATTTCTCAGGCTGGAAGCCCCAGCAGCTACCCCATTCCATACGGCAGCTATCCTGAGCCTGGGCCAGGCGCTGTGCCTGGGCAGGAAGGGAGGGAGCTGGGCAGGGCAGGACACAGTGCTCTGGCCAGCAAAGGAAGTGGCGTTTCCTGCAGAGTGTGGTGTGGCCTCCGGCAGCCCACGGTGACACAAGCCATGGGCCCAGCAGTGCTCAGCCCCAGCATCTGTCAGGGAAGAGAACGGGATGGTTTCCCTGAATGTCTTTCTATCAGTCATGGAAGTTTCCTATTGGTTTATGTCCTGCTGGAATTTTTCCCTTCCTGCTCTCTCCCTGGCCCTGGGAAACTGGCCCAGTGCCAGCCTCAGAGGCTGTGCCTCCACCACCTCCTGTCAGGTAGTCTAGCCAGGGGACATGCAGCACATCTCAGCGTGCTGCAGCTCATGCCATCCCCAAGTTCCCCCAGGGGACACAGAGGGACCAGGGTCTGCCACAGTGCTGAGTGTCAGCCAGCTGTCCCCAGGGCTGCAGCGTCGCCCATGGCTGTTGCTGGCAGCAAGAACTTGGGCAGCAATAGGGTCTTTTCTGTCTGTGCTCCAGAAATATCCCACAGCTCTCCCCAAGTGCTGGCTCTGCCTGTGAATCCTGGGGTCCCACTCCCAGGGCTGCCAGGAGCGATTCAATCCTCCATCATTTCACTTTCTCACAGAACCTAAATTCAGCTACCATAGTTGCAAAGGGGAATGACCCAAACTATCTCAGTGGGCCCCAGCTGTGGCACCTGCAGCCCCCACTGAAACCTCTGGCCATGGCTGGTGGCAGGGAGGTGTGACCAATCTGGAAGACCCTGTTCCCTGCCTCTGACAGCCCCAGTCCATCATGGGGAGGGCTTGTCTGCATAGACCCACGCAGGGGTATTTAGGTGAAAGAGGCACTGGCAGGACAGGAGGGTGCTTGGTGTGAGAGCAAGCGCACAATCCCAGATCCTGTAGCCTGGACAGCAGTGGGAACCTCAGTTCTCCCCAGTTTAGCAGAGAGGATTTTTCCACCAAGACGTGGGACTGAGCCACGACGACTGTCTCCTGAACACCGAAAGTTGCCACCTCCCGTTTTGGGGGTTTCTCCAAGCTGCTCTTCCACTGTAAAGGCAGCATCTACAAGGTGCTGTATAAGGAGTTCATTGTGTTTGTGGTGGTGTACGCTCTGCTCAACGTCATCCACTGGTGAGTGTGCTCAGCCTCCCTATACAATGGACACAGCCACTGAGACCTTGAAGCCCTTGCTCCTGGGCTCCACCTTTGATGTGTGGTGAGTGCACAGCACAGCCCTGGAGAGAAAGGTGAGCGCTTCAGTGTAAGGAGAGCACAAGCAGGCTTGTCCTCCAGGGCCCAATTACGGTGAGCAAACAGCAAATCCTCCTTGGGACCCCAGACCCTGTGGGGCTTGGGGGTTGCATTGAGTGAGCTGCTGGGGCAGGGACGTGGTCTCCTGGAGCTTGCAGATGCATTGGGATGGAGATGGTGAGTGGTGCTGGGCATTACTGCAGAGGATGGCAGCCGGTCCCCATCACCCCACTGCGCTCCCCCAGTATGGGCAAGGACACAGAGCAGAGCCAGCTGGCAGAGGCCTTGCTGAGCGTGCTGTGCATCCAGGCGCCTCTGCTCAGCCACTTCTTCGCCACCACATCCTCTGCCATCAGGATCAAAAACTTTGGCTGTGGCAGCCAAAGTTACCCTCACTCGCGACATCCCCAGGGAGATGGTGGCTTCTCTTCCCTTACCCCAGCCACTCTGAGGACCCTGACTGGGTGGCCTGCAACAACAAGGAGGAGATCCAAGCATCATCCAGTGACAGCATTGGGGTTGAGCAGCTGGAAGCCTGGGAGCCTTGAGGCTACCCCAAAAGCACCCCTTTCTGAGGGGCAGAATAGCTGCCCCCACCCCAAGGCACTGCCACTACCAGCCACAAACTTTCCTGTCCCCAGACACCCCCCTCAGATCGCCTATCCAGAAGCAGAACGTTGCCAGGTCTTCTGCTACCCAGCCCTGAGCCAAGCTGTATTCCCAGGTTGATGGGAAGATCCTGGTGGGTTTGGGATTGGGCAGCCAGCCTTCAACACTAGCTGTTGGCTCTAAAACTGCAGGATTCAGCCCATCAGTGTGACGCCATCAGCTTGCAGCTGGCCAGGCTCACTCCCCGCTCCATGGCCCAGCACAGGGGACAGCCTAGACTACATACAAGCGACGGGACGAAGGCATTAGTCTTGCAGAAAGTAAGCACTATGATGGAGATGTTCCTTCAATATTAATAAAACTATTGCCAGTCTCAGCTTTGAGGTCCTTCCTTGTCGGTGCAAATCATCCCCAGCAGTGAGACCGCAGGGACACCGTATTTATCCCCAAAGTGGGTGAATTTGGATTTTGTCAAGGAGCATGCACTCTCCTGGGGCAAAAAGGGCAAGGACTGGCACCAGTGATGACTGTGGGACCACCAAGTGATACAGCCAGAAAAAAGATCAGAAATATGCTTTCAGTCCCTGTAGGATTCCCACACTCAGACATGCACGTTTCCCAAGAATATCTGCAGAACTGTTAAACTCCTCCCTTTCCTGCAAGCCTCCCTTTCCCAAAGCCACCTTTCCTTGAAATCTCCCATGTTCTCCCAGCAAACCAGCCCTGCTCCTCCTCCGCTCCCCTCCAGGCCACTGCTGGACCTGTCCAAGCATAATGATGAGGTCATTTTCTGGTTTAGACCATGTCCCATGAAAATGCACCAAAGTTAATATTGCATGGAGCTGAGAGAGAAGGCAAAGAGCAGCACTCAGGATGATGAATGACCTCACTCAGGTTATGGGTCCAGCTGCTCACTGTATGAAAAGTAGCTTTTTTAAACTCAGCCCTTGCACCTACGTGGAGAAGTGGGTAAGGTCCTTAGATCAGACTTTGCAACCTCAAACCCAGCCAGACTAAAGCTGTGCTTAACCCTAGCCCCTGCCCACCTCCTCCCAGGTGGGTATATCCCTGTGTACATCCATGGAGCTATGCCAGGGCCAGACCAGAAACCGTACACCCTGCAGCCAAGCCAGATGAGGACCCAAAGCCTGTGCCACTGTGGGAGCCAGGTGCCACCCACCCCCGGCCAGCTGCCACTCTCCTGCTCCTGTTTCACACTTGCAGTGTGTATCCAGCGGGCAATAGGTGCCGCTTTTGTTCCCACAGGCTGATGCCCTCGGCAGCTGCATTTCTCAGAACAGTAACTTTCTAAGCAGCAGGAACTGATGAATTAGCCGTAATCCTGCTCATCAGGGGCCAGGTTTAAAGCTCCTGCTCCGACACCAGGCTGGCACTTGCTTTGTAAGCCTCAGCTTCTCCATCCATCCAAAGTCCCCGGAAACACCCCAAATCCTGTTTGCACTCTGTGCAGGGCGAAGGGAGAGAAGAAACACACCCAGAGGAAGCTGCCGTGACGCATCCCTCTCAAGTGCCTTTTATGGCCCCCACTCCATCTCTCTGGAATGCAGGCATTGCTGGGGAGCAGGGAAAGTTTACTCCAGATTACTATGGAGAAGGAATGTGCTTGTGCAAACCTCCCGCCCAGCCCCGGCCACATTGCCAGGGACTCCAGAACCTGGCCAGTTGCACCCAGCTGGGCACGTTTCCGTTCAGCAGCACACACAGGACCCAAATGCAAGTCCACCATGGAGTAACCATCCTGCTGCTGCTGCCATCCAGGTAGAATTATAGAATGGTTTGGGTTGGAAGTGACCTTTAAAGGTCATTTAGTCCACCTCCACTTCACCGAGCAGAGACATCTGCAACTAGATCAGGTTGCTCAGAGCCTCCTCCAACCTGACTTTGAATGTTTTCAGGGATGGGGCATCTATCATCTCTCTGGGCAACCTGTGCCACTGCTTCACTACTCTGTGTAAAACATTTCTTCCTTCTCTCTAGTCTAAATCTCCCCTTTTAGTTTAAAGCCATCACCCTTGTCTTGTTGCAACAAGCCCCACTAAAGACATTGTCCCCATCTTTCTCACAGGCCCCCTTGAAGCACTGAAATGCCACAGTATGGTCCCCCTGGAGCCTTCTCTTCTGCAGGCTGAACCTCAACTCTCAGCAGAGGGATTCCAGCTCTCTGATAGTTTTAGTGACCCTCCTCAGGACTCACTCCAACAGGTACATATCTTCCTTGTGCTGAGGTCTCCAGAGCTGGATGCAGTACTCCAGGTGAAGTCCCATCAGAGAAGAGTAGAGTTAGAGACTATCATCTCCCTCCACTCACCATTCATGTTTCTTTTGATGTGGCCCAGGATGTGATCAGCTTTCTGGGTTGCAAGAGCATGCAGTATGACAGGTTAACAGGTACCACTTTCTGATAGGGTTGGTGTGTCTCCACCTATAGCACAGATCCACCCTCACCTCCCTGCCAGTAAGGCAGGGATGAGCCCACTAGCACCTCCTGCTGCCACATACAGGACCTGGCACAGAGCATCACAGGAAAACTAAAAAATCCGAAGCAGAAGCGTTCTGTGGGGCATACTCTGCATTTTAAGGAAGTAGAGATATGGGTCTCACCCCAGCTCTGCTTGGGGCAAGATGATCACAGACCGTCTCATTCAGAGTCAAAAGACGGTGAAGCTAGGGCTGTAGGCAGCCTGCCTCATACCAGAGTGCTCCTTCTGATGAGGCTTTTGTATGAAAAAAATAATTAAAAAAAAAATAAAAGGATGGAGTGTGCAGCATGTCCACTTGGCAGGCTGAGATGTGAAAGTCTAGCTTGCCCCCTCAGCCCCAAGGGCAGCCCTTAGACAGGCTTCTGACTTCACCCAACACCTGCACAAAGTATGTGACAACTAGATGCAGACACCCACAGGCTGGCTTTCCTTAGACAGTAACACTGAGGAATGACATCACATTTCCCAAAACATCCAGAAAAATCTTTTGTTTGCCAGCTTTCCAATCCCAGCACAAGTGACAGGGCAGAAAGCTGGAGTTTGTACCCAGCTTTCGAAAGGGACAGACCATGACAAGAGCCTGGCCCTTCTGCTAGAAGGGATTTATCTTGCACTGGACTGAGAGCCAGGAGGTCAGGGAAAGACCAGCTGGTCACTGAGCAGTGCAGCCAAGTTGGGTTAAAAGAAGATACTGGACCCTGAAGGTGATTGTACAGCTGGGCACCCAGAAAGCCAGAACCCTACTGGGGATGGACATTCCCACGTTCTTCCTGCACACACGTTTCCAGTACTGGAAATTCTCCACTTTAACCAAGTCAGACAACTCTCTTCTACACCCATTTGGTCCAGTAAGTCACAGAACTCAGGGAGATGTTTTAATTGAGACCATGCAGGGGCAGAGCTTGCCTGAAGACACAAAAGCATTCAGATGCTTCAGGAGATCCTTCTTCCTTCACACTTTACTGGCAGGAGTAGCTACACCAGGCCCCTCCACATCAGACACACAAATGAGCACACAGCCCTTTACTGTAGTAGACTCTGGATTTTATTCGTTCTCTCAGCAGAATGGTTTCTATTCATTTGCCTTTTCTGGCCTTGATCTTCCTCAAGTAGAACTCCAATTCCTTGCCTTCCAACACGTAGCCATCGGCTCGGCCACACTGTCCAGGTCTGGAGGCAATGCAGGCTGCAAGGAGAAGTCATCCAGTTAAAAGTTGTTCAATAATTCACCAGCCCAGCGCACGCACAAAGCGCAATAACCACAGCAGGCAGTCTCTCTGCAAAGGCATGGACAGCAAGTGGCCAGTAACACACACATCAGGCTATGTGCCAGGTTCAGGACCTCCCCGAGGCATCGTCCTCTTGAACCTGCTCTGTGGGATTGAGTTCCTAGTGAAGTCCTCTTCAGATCTCCAAACTGTCATCGCTCAAGGTCAGTAGCAGAACTGGACAAAGGTCTCATCATCAGAAGACTTCAGAACACTGAACTATTCCCCAGAACTTGTAATCTGTCAAAGCTGTTACACTTCTCTGATATACTGGGCAGCCCATGGGTCTTTGTCACGTGGCAAGTCTCAATCCCCACTGCTTTTCTTGAAGGCTAACCAGGAACGACTAGCTATGGCAGCCTGGCTGGGGCATGTACCAATTCAAACTCCCCTTCCTGCCACAGGTGGGGTATCTCCAGAGAAGATAAAAGAATGAGTTACATTTAAGACCCAGAAGATACTCCTGTAGATATGGAGAACACCACACTGCTTTCACTCTGCAATGAGCTTTATCACAGCAAGTAGAATTTTAAATGGTCCCAAGACCAAGAACAAGATTTGCTTGTCACTCTTCCCTGACTCCCTTATCCACACCCACACTGACGCTGTCAGGGACTTACCAAGTAACTTTCCTTGCTGGAACTGTTCCTCAAGAATACTTGCTATCTTGGCATTCTTCTTCCTCTCATCGTATTTTTTCTGGATCTTCTTTGAACGCTTCTTGTTCAAAATTTCCTCCTCTTCAGGAGTCTAAAAACAAGACCGTTAAGTGAAAACAAGGTTAAGCAAATGGCCACCCTCTACTAGAGCAGGTGGTTTCCACCAACATCAGGGAGATCCTTGTATTCTCAGCACTGCATTGCTCCCCAAGTCATCCGTGGCTGAAGTACCAATACTTCAACCACACAGAACTAGGTGCTGCGTCTCACTTCTGAAGCCAAGAAAAGCCATGTTGCTAACTAGAGCCACTGCTGATATCAAAGCACAGTGTCCAAGGGAAGGGTGCAAAGCTTTCCGTGATTAATTCATCCTCCTCCAAAAAAGCAAACACTCTTTCCTTCCCCAGACATAATGAGAGCACTTGGGTGTGGTGAAAGCCCTGGCAGACAAGATACAAGCTTTCCCCACGTTTCTGAACTGCACAGTGCTCAGAGAAGTGCTTTTGGTTTTAATGCAAGAAGACAACCTTAAGCTGAGTGGTACACATGGGGGCTTAAACACTTTCTAGCAGTCTGGGTTCTGAATCTTCAACAAATTAAAGACCGTAGGTCTGGGCAGTTTAAAGACACTTAAATACACACTGAAGCTCAGTTAGCAACCCATGATGCTTCTCATCACACTGATCATTCCCCAGCACAAGGACCTGACCTGCAAAGTCTTCCTCAGCATCATAAAATGTCATCGCTCTCCCTTCAGTAGCAGAACTGGACAAAGGTATCATCATTAGAAGACCAAAGAGATGGATGGGCAGATCCTTGTGCACAAACAGGGAGCTCCATGGCACTGAACGCTCCACTAACAGAGCCAGACTTCTGGGAGCTGGTGGGAACATAGCCCAGTTAAACAACCCTATCACTGGTGGGTACCCAGCCCTGTCCTGGCAGGTACTGTCCACTCTGGATGGCTAACTGCCTCTAGCAGGGCAGACTCCACTCTGCAAGGAGTCAAAATGACAGTGACGACCCCAGACGTACCAGTTTGGCGCCCTTCTTGCGTCCAAGGGGCAAGGCATAGTGGGCTTCGTACCACTGCCGGTACGGGGTGCTGTCAATGAGAACGATGCAATTCTTCACCAGGGTCTTTGTCCGCACCAGTTCGTTGTTGGAAGCGTTGTAGACGACATCGATGATTCTGGTTTTGCGAGTGCAGCCTTTCAAAAGAAGAGTATGAATTCAAACCTACAGGGATCAGACAACTGAGAATACAGTCCACAGCATCTCATGCACTCCCTCAAACCACCTCATGCTCATCACCCCATCAAATGTCCTCCAGCTTCCCTGGCACTGAACTGAATTTGAAAAATAGATGCATCTCTTAGTTATCAGCCCAACTTTCTGTTGCTAGGACAGAAGCCTGCACCTGGAAACTGATTCATCCCAGGTGAAAAACTAGGATCTGTGGCCTTGCTGGAACTCATCTCAAACAGGACTATGCAATGCTAAACAATAAATTTCTGGACTGGAAGATGCCTCAGTAGATGCCAATTTGCATCGCACATGGGGCTCAACCGTGTACATACTTTCTCGAGTTACTGAATTAAGCTGTGTTGAAATGGACTCCTCTGCAACATGTACCAGAAATCATTCTTAGAGGAGGAGAATTTATGAGTAAAGTGAGAGGGGAATCTGGTGCTCCCACCCTTCAGGACCCACTTGAAAGCACTGTCTCAGCCACTAGATTTGCCTGTTTAACAGTTTCCTGCCCTGGAGACGCAGCCCTCCACGTACACAAAGGCCAAGCACAAGATGGGCTTTCTGATCTCCGCTCAGGTACCTCATCTTGTTCTGCAAGGCACGCTCAGTCTCTTCACTTCTGTAACACCACCTACAAATAACGGCACTTTCCACAGTACAGACGGCGCTCTGCAGACTGAGAAGGCACGTCCTTTTGTTCTTGCACCACGCTGGCCACCAAAAACACCGCCTTACTAACTATGATGGATTCACCATCATGCTGAATAACGCTGGCCACGTCCAGGCTCAAGTTATACAGTTTTCAGTCTGTAATTCAGAGAAGACCCACCTTGCTTAGGAGAAATGCACCACACTTCCCTCTCACTAATGTGCTTCCCACTTTTGCTTAGCAAAGCAGGAGTATGAAGTAAAGCCCAGGGGCTAATGTAACATCGTCCTTCTAGGAAACACCCTCTACACCTTTCTCTGCTGTGCAGCATCACCTAGCTTTTAGCGACTGTTCACCAATACACACAAAAATATCCATGCATTTCTGAAGAACTACCCATATTTAGGGTTTTCGCTCTTCTGCAGTTCCCCCCACCCCAGCAAAAAGGTAACGTGAGCATGTCACTCAGTGTAACTATGACACTCCAATCACGGTGAGCTTAGAAGACATCCAAGTCTTCTAAGGCCACATCAAGTCAAAGTTATCATCACCATGCATGCTGCTGCAGAGCCAGTGCCGCAGCCTCCACGATGTTCAAACCCAGCCGACAAACCCACATTTAAACCCCCACCCCTCTACCCTGCAGCAGCGCCACGGACCAGCAGAGCTGCGAAAGCCCTTTCCCTTCCAACGCATCAGGCTTCCAACGTACTTACATTCTGATCCCCAGGAGAAGTTGCCAACATCCAACCGAAGGGCACGGTACTTCTTATTTCCGCCACGAACCCTCACTGTATGAATTCGGCGTGGGCCAATCTATGGTCAGAACCAAACAGCAGGGTGTTGTTGGTGCTGGAACGCTGCACTGCTCGCACAGGAGCCAGGTCCTAAGCTCAAAGGCAATGTGGTCAGTGTAACTATGACAAGCCCCAGCATCGGCAGATACGGCAAGTGACCAAAACGGTCGGATGCATCCACCTAAGGTGAAACTTTCATCACTCCAATTGCCTCTTATTGCAAAAATACGTCACTGCTTTCTGCAGGCACAGAGGGAAATACCACCTCTTAAAGAAGCAGCAACAGATATTTAACTACACACAAAACAAAGCACATATTTAAGCTTCCAACAGCACAGAACTAGCAACCTGAGCTTGAAAACAACTACCGACCACCCTCTCCAATCACCCACCTTAGTGTTGGCAGGAGGTCGCCCCAACTCATACTTCCTCTTCTTGTGGTAGGGCTTCCTCTTACCCCCGGTCTTGCGACGCTTGTGCCAGTTGTCCCGGGAGATACCTGAATGGAGAGCAGTGTGGTCAGAGCACCGCATGGAGCCTACCCGGCTACAACAGGGAATGGTTCTGAGTCCTCAGCTCTCCAAGGTTGGTATCCGCACAGTGCACTCAGCCTTATGCAGCAGTCAGAGAAGCTTCATCATTGATACTCAGATCCACCTCGACCTTCTTCCTCCCACTAGAGTTGTACAAAGCAGCCTCCCTCCACCACGTTTGATGGGTGTCCCTTTGGAAGCAGCCTCCCAACCCATCTCATGTGCTGGGCACCCGATGGAGAATGCCCTATCCCAAGCTACCAGGCATATCATAGAAAACATTCTTAAGTTATCCTTTAGATTTGGTAGATCATCTACGGAAAATAATCCCCAACCCACCCAACCGTTGGACCCCTGAGAGACGCCCCAACACAACCACCCTTCTCCTACCCAACCTGCTGGGTACCCCACACCGTACTCCAAGTCCCGTTCTATTACAGTCCCCCACCAAACAGCCAGGTACAAGGCCATCCCCACCCGTTTTGCTGCGTCTCCAAAGAAATACGTCCCACCTCAACCGCACGGAGCACTAAGGCCCCAGCGCCGCCAAGAGAGCGACTCGCAGCAAGGCAAGGTGAGCCCAGGCCAGACCAGGCCATCCGCCCCCCTCCTCCTCCTCCTCCTCCCCTCCCGCCGCCATGTTGGGCCTGTTCATCCTCCCTCCGCCAGGAACTCGGTGCCGCCGCGGCCGCCCCCAGTGACGGGCAGTGAGGGTGGGAAGCACCCCGCGCTGTCACCCGGTAAGGGGCAGGGGCGGGCAGCGGCGTCGCG
>VWZK01009842.1:711983-737199 GCA_013396935.1 Baryphthengus martii | reverse complement strand
CGGGAGCTGTAGGCGGCGCAGGGCATGCTGGGAGGCGTAGTCCTCGCCAGCCGCGTCTCCCGGTAGCCCCCGCGGCACGCCGGCGCGCGGGGTTTAAATCGGCGGCGGTTGCTGAGGAGCTGCCCGTTCTCTACTTGTCTGCGCCATGGATTCCCGCCTCTGCCCCGGCATCTTCATTAATATCCAGCGGAGCAATGGTAAGGGGAGGGGAGCGAGTAGGGGTCCCGGCCGCCGCCTCATGTAGAGCCCTGTGATAGCTGTGGGGCGGCTGGGCCGGCGCTCAACCCTGCTCTCGTCTAGGCTTGATCCACAAGGCGATGGTGAAGACTGTGGTCGCCGAGCGCTCCTCCGTGTTTGTCGAGTGGTCCGAGGACGGCACCGTTAAGGGCAAGGAGGTGAGTGATGGCCCCCACGGCTGCCCCGGTGCTCCCTCAGTCACCTCCCCCGCCCCGCGGGGTATGAGCCCCTCGAGGGCAGACAGGCCGCAAGGCTGAGCCCTGGGCCGGGCAGTCGTCTCTGGCAGCCAGAGGTGTGCAAGGGGTGCCCAGTCCCAGTCAGTGCTTCTGGGTCACTAATGCCTGTTCCACGCTGCTCCTGCAGCAGCTGGTTCAGTTCTGTGCTGATTTTCACATTAGGTACAACTAAAGCAATGGTATAGCCACGTAAAGGTAAGATGTGCAGGCTGCAGGGGAGCAGTAGCAAAAGAGGGTTCTTGACCTTTCAGAGTGAGGAAGGGGAGAGGCTGGGCCTCTCACACCATCAGCTGCTGAGTTTGAATGCCCCCAAACCCCAGTTTTCCCAACTATGAGGGTGTCATTTGTTGGCTTTTCATGTCTTTAACAGCAGTCTTCAGGCTTTCATTAAGATAGAATGT
The DNA here is from genome assembly GCA_013396935.1 of Baryphthengus martii. NCBI lineage: Eukaryota > Metazoa > Chordata > Aves > Coraciiformes > Momotidae > Baryphthengus > Baryphthengus martii. Next base: position 736,325 of record VWZK01009842.1, on the reverse strand, counting down.
GCCATTTATACGGTACCATGTTAAGGGAGCTGATTTTGATTTCCTGAATCTTTACACTGGTGTGAAATAAATACTGTGTGAGATAGGACAGGAGAGGGAGCCTGGGGCACTTGAAGTTGATGTGGCTGATGCTTAGTGGTAACTGAATGAACTGCTTGTCCTCCTGGTTTCTCTGGAAATATACATATATTCTAGAGTTTAGTTAAAACCTTAAAATTGCCACTGGCTTGTGCTCTGAAAATGTATCGTACCATCTGCATAAATGTGTTTCTGTGCTAAATCACTTTTAATTAGATACTTATAGATTCCACATAAATAAAATTTTATAGATTAATTCTCTGATGTTAGAAATGTGGTGTGTCCATGTTTTGCAGAGGTTCACCTACTTGTGGTTCCTCTCTTTATGGGCTTCTATTTAAGTAATTTGAAAGTTAATTAAGAAGTCAAGAACTTCCTGGTGGGGTTGCTTTGTTAAGTGAATTCCCAGAACAAGTGGCTGTGATGGAGTTTTTGTTTACACGGGCTTTCAAGCTCTTCTGCAGGGCTAGATTTGAAAAACTGAACCGAGGGAGTTGTTGTCTTTTGTGCTGGAGCCTGCCCTTGGCTGCCTGCCCCTGTTGCTCCCCCTGCCTTGTTGCTGTCTGTGCCAGGCGCTGCAGAAAGTGAGGAAGGCAGGATTATGACCTCACTGGAGGGTCAGGCAGGGGGTGGTAACTGGCACTAGGTGAAACCGCTTGCAACAGCAAGTGAAAATGCAGGGGGACTGATGTGGATTAAATGCCGAATCCTTCATTTCCCAAAGTCTAAGCAGCTCTTTGAAGTTTACTTCAGCAGGTGCAATTGCACAGTAAACACTTAAGGCTCTCCTAGCATAGAAGTCATGGAGCAGCTGAGATTTACTAAGATTAGCAGTAAGAGATTAAAGCAGCTGATGCCAAATGTGCTTTGCCTGTCTCTTCAGAAGTGCTCTATGGCACCTGCAGGACTGTGTGGTGTTTGGCAGATGAGGACAAATGGCTTATCTAGCGCATTTCTGTGAGCATATTTGGATGTAGAAGACTACTCAAATTTTGATGAACTACTGTCTTGCCCTTCCAAGCAATTTTAACTTAAAGTTTGGTCGGCAGTGGGTCAGGTTAGTTTGTCTGTACTGAAAGTCAGGGTTAAAAATGAAGTGGTAGCAGCAATATTCCACTCTGTAAAATTCTGGCTTGTGAAGTCCTTTGCTCTTGTAGATTGACATTGATGAAGTGATAACAATAAATCCTGAGTTATCAGAAGAACTACCTACAGCAGATGTGAAAGAGAATCTTCCTTTGCAAGAGAATGTAACTGTACAGGTAAGTGCTTTAAAGTGGTTTAATATCTCCTAAGGTACGGAAGCGTCAACAGCATAGGTCTTGTTATAACTAATAACCTCAGTATTAAAGTTTGAGGTCTCTAGCTTATCTTTTCTGTCTCATAGTTAGACTTTGGTCAGACATTCTTGTTGTATCAATATTGGAAGCGCTGGGCTAGGTGTTTGCAGCTTACTCTGATTACTTACAGCATCTGATCTTTTTCAGAAACACAAGCGTAGAACCACTCTTTCAAAAATTCCTGCTCCACGGGAAGGTAAGAAAATGTTCTTTTCTCAGCAATAACCCAGTGAAACAGTGGTGGTCTTTTATTGCAGCCATAATATTCTACTTCAGTGCATCATGAGGCAGCTCATTCAGGCAACGCTAATAAGGAGCACTGTTTCATACCAACATTGTGAACTCCTGACTGCAGAAGCCTTGCTGACAACCTGCTGTCCTGATCCTGTGAGCTGGCGTTTGTTGATGTGTTGCCCTTTTCTGCAGTGGTGCTGTAATTATTCCTTGATACTGCTTTAAATGTCACTAGGCAGTTAATGTTGCGGTGAGTTTTAAAGTTTTTTTAGGCAGCTTTGCGAATGCCACAAACAACAAAAGGTAAGTGGCAGCTGTTAAGATTAAAAGTGTCAAGAGTGGAAAGGGCAAGACAGAAATAGCAGTGACGAATGGATGTCTCTTCTTCAAGCAGTCCCCCTAGACAATAACTAAAGCTTTATCCTTGGAGATGTTTCAAACCCGGCAGCCACGGTGCCAGCTGGTGTGCTGTGGCTTGGTGACTGCACAGCGCTGCACTGGCTTGAGCAAAGCCAGAAGAGAAGACAGAGGTGTCAGAGGGTGGGAATGCTGAGGAATTGCTTTTCCTGAGATGTCAGGAGTTGGAAAACTGTCGTATTTTCTACCTTTTAGCTTTAGTTGACTTCTCTGGCTTTAATTGCAAGTGGCAGTGTTACAAATAGACCTGTAATATGCTTGTGTGATGCGGAGGTTGAAGGGCTGCTAATTCTCTTAAAAGGCATGGTTAGCCACAACTCCTTCCTTTCTGTGCAACTGAATGGTAAACAAAACATTTGGGCTTGTCTGGCCTCTTTTGTTAGATGTGGTGCAGGACAGAGAAGCTGGTACCAGAAGACACAGTACAAATCTCCTTGCACTGGAAAGACAGTAGTACAAGAAGCTTAATGTGTCAAAAGTTGTTCTATACTAGAGCATCCTGATCTTCCTCAAATCCAGAGAATTCCCCATTTTCCTTGGCAGTTCACAAAACTTATGATGTGGTAAACTCGTGACTGTCTCTAGACAGCTGGATAGCCAGCTGGAAAAAGAAATAGAGTCACTGACTGATGGAAAAAATTCCTCACAGAGGTCATGCCTTTTCTGAAGTAAAGAATCTCACTGCAAACCTGAAATACCTGTTGCCTTTCCTACTGGCACAGTGTTCTTCCTGAAGACTTGCTCAGAGTAAGAGAAGCAGTGTTTTTGGTATTTTTCAATATTATAGCTTAACCCCATGAGTGTCAGGGAGTACCTGTCCTGTTGCAGACTCTGTGCTGCACCAATTCGGAAGCTAACACTGGCTTCAGGTTTTGATACTTAGACTAAAACTGAAGATCAGGATGTGCCTGTCTCCATACCATTCAGAGAAGTGAGAGAAGCAGAAGCAGTGATTTCAGAATGAATGAAGAAACAGGTATTGTCTCGTCCTAAGTCACTAAATCACTAAGAATTTTGGACGATGTGGAGTAGCCTCACATGCAACAATCACTTGAACAAAACCCATTCAGATGCAGCAAATCCTCCAGCTGCTGCCTGTCCAGGAGCACTAGCATTTACAGAAAATGTGCTGCTGAGGTGGTGATGAGATCAGGTCTGGTCATGTGTGATAAAAGCAAATGGAATAAAATGCCATCTCCAAGTATAATGAAATAGATGCTTTTTTGTTCCTGAAGTTGCACTGGTGACAACTAATGTCTCTGCGCCTGAGCAGAAGATTCCAGGTAAAGAGTTAATGGATAGGAGCACTGAATTTTGTGGGTAGCATTCTGAGGAATTTGATCCAGAATTGAAATTAACCCTTGGTCTGAAACACATCTTGTGTCCTTTGAAATCATAGTGGTTAATTCTGGATAAATTCTTGTGATTGCTAGGGGTGAAGGAAGTTGTAGCTTGCATATCATGCTTCTATTTTTTTATATCAGATTTGCTTTCTTTACAAATCTATTGAAGTGTATGTTCCAGTCCTTTACCCAGGAAGCTTTGCCTTGGTCTCAGTGAAAGAAATACCTTGGCACGTGACAATGGAGGCTGCCTACAAAAGGACCTTTTTCAAAGATTGCTATCGTGATTATACGGAGCCTTTTAGCTGAACTTTGTTATCAAGCTCCCCCTTCCACTGTGCACCTCACACTGAGTGTGTGGGTGCTGGAATGATGGGCATGCTGCTGCCCATGGCCAGCTGCCAGACTGCAGTGCTGCTATCACCATCAGTTAATTCACACAGTGTGAAACTTCAGGGGATTCCCCAGTTCCCCACCTTGTAACTTCTGCCTTCCTAGGTATTGAGGTTCTGGAACTGCCATATTGGTGATTCCTTGGTGGTATCTGACAGAAATTCACTGGAACAACAAATCTGTATTTGATCACTTTTCACCCACCTGTGCTGCTTCGTCCTACACATTGCTAATGGAACAGAGATCTGGAGATGGTCCTTTTAACCACATTCACTGTTTCTCACTCTTCTGGACTTTTGAGCACTTGGTTACTTGCAAATGTCTTCAGTGTCTGCGGCATGATGCTGACCTTGAATTTGTGTTTTCAAAGCTGCTCGACGCGGTTCCAGGATGTCTGTTATCACAGAATCTCAGTGCAGCCTCCAGGAAAATGAGATGGGAGTGGATCCCTGCACTTCTACGCAAAACAGAAACAGTTCATCGCTTCCTGGTGAGTGGTGAAAGAACCCAGTGAATTCTTACTATAAAGCAAGATGCTTTGTATGCATTCAATTAGGTAAACTGCAAATGCCCAGGGGAACATCAGCCTCTACTCCTCTAGGTGTGTTGTCTTCTCTATATGGAGGTCTGCTACTGTGTAAATATCCAGGGCTCATACCTGAAGGAGTTCCCAAAGGACTTTGGAAGCAATATTGTTGAATAATGATGTGCTTTATTAGCCAGACAGCTGCAGTTGTGCGAGTGGGCGGATGTGGTATCCGCTTAATGGTACGGAGCAGTATTCACAGGGCTGGAGTGGGAGAAGTACCTTAATTCTGCTGACAACGTGCTCTGTAACTGCACTGGCAGTTGTTTTACCTATGCTTGTTGAGTAAAGAAGAACTTCCTGAATCATGAAATTGCAGTAACTTGTCTTTGCCAGACCTACCTTATGGACAGCTGAGGGTGTGCCTTACGCATTCAGCTCTACAAAGACTCTGAAATAAGAGGCTTGATACTAAATTTTTGTCTAGTTGATATGGCCTTGATTTGTAGCTTCAAATAAAATTTAGTGATCGGCAAACAATCACAAAAATTATCTGCACACCTGCCACAGGTTTTAGCTAGTTCTCTCTCCAGGATCAGTTGAGGAATGCCTGTGGTATCCCAAGCTTTAAAAATAAGAAAATTATTCTTAGCCTTTGAGATCTAATTATTGGTTTTGGTCTGGCTTCTTTCTGCAGCTGGTCGAACCAGGGCTAGCAGGCTGGGCTGTGCTCCACAAGCCTCGCTGACAAATGGAAATGGAAATACACAGGATCATCTGCCTGCTGCTAAAACAAACTCTTCAGTGAGCCCAGGTACCAGGGAGCAGTGGGTAAGAACTGACTCACCAGTCAGCAGCGCATCACTATGTGACTGCTGCTTTATATACTCCAGGACTAAAGCTCTGAGAAGGTGCCTTTGGGAGTAAGACTGAGTGTCTTGAGTATTTTCTGAATTATAAATATGTAATTTTGTTATAGTGGTACAGCCTCAGAAATGCTGCCTTCACAGTGGTAATGTGACTTCCTAGACAGCTGTGGCAGGTAGATCTGGTTGGGGAAGGAAGTGCTGCCAAATTAATGGCTGTCCTTCTGAAGATGATTGTTTCCTGTACAAGTTAGTCTGTCAGCAACCTGGAAAAGTTGAAATATTTGTATTGTGCTTGTAACCTAGTATGAAAACTTAATTCAAGGAAATATTTTTATTTTATCTAGTACGGAGAAAATCTAACATTGTGAAAGGGATGGAGAAGATGAAAGCCAAGAGAGAAGAAAGGAGAGCTCAAATTAATGAAAACAGGATAAAACGTGCACAGGTGAAGGACTCTACACCAGCAAGGAGAGATTCTATAGGACAGTGTATTACAATAGCTGAAACTAAAACCTACTTTTGACAGGGTCTGTTCTTACAAAGCTGTACATAAGGTTGGATTGATTCTAGTTTCAGAAAGTTCTGAGTTTTGTGAAATAGTTCTAATTGCGTACGGCTGATCGCTTAGTATGCTCTGGGGCTATTTTGTTGTAACAAGTTGTTCCCTTCACGTATGTATTTTTTTGTATGCAGGAATTTGACAGCAGCTGTCCAAACTGGGAGTTTGCACGGATGATCAAAGAATTCAGAGCAACTTTAGACTGCCAGCCAATGTCTATAACTGACCCAGTAAGTAAATACTGAGGCTACTAACTGCAGCCTGTAGGCAGACTTATTTTGTACTGAAGATTTGAGCATATGAGTGATTTAGTCTACTGCTGCACCTTGGAAATCCTCTGAGCATATTGTGATTTTTGAAACACCTGATGGAATATGTGAGGTCACTTATCTCCCCTATTTAGGGTTAAGCTGCCCTGCTTTACTTTGCAAAGGTCAGTAGCAAAGAGCTTGCACTTTGACAATTATCATTCAGTGATTTGTGTGGTAACATCATTAGTTTTCAGAGCTTGTAAATGGCAGAGCCTATTACATAGTAGCTTAGCTTGCTCTAGGTATAGCGTATAACTTAAAACAGACTATTCCTCTACAACAAAGTGTTATGTCATGTATTAAGTAATTTTAAAGTAAGTCAAAGTGGAGGAGCAGAAGTAGAGGCTTGGCGTCGGTACTTTCAGTAATTCTGGAGGTAGCATTCTTTAATACCTGGGAACAAGTAGTCCTTGTCTAGGAAAAAAGCCTTGTTATGATCAGTGAAAAATGACAGCATTTAAGTTCAAATGAAAGACGCAGGTGTGGACTAGCTTAGAACACTAGGTGGTTTGTGTACCTGCACCCTGTGGGGCTGAGAACCAGCGCACACATCACTGGATGACACAAGAGTTTTGTCACCTGTTTTCTGCCACATCAACGGGAAATGCACTTTCCCAAACTCAACTGATGTGTGGTTGTGCTGTGCAAATATGCAGATAGCTAAACTTACTGTATCAGTAGAGAACTCCAGGTCAGAAAATAACTCTGGGGTAGATAAAATAATAATTTGACTGCATTTGCAATATTGATTTTGCTGGAAACCTGTGTGAGGACTAAACTTTTTACGAATTTTGATACAGAATATTTGGGGCACTTGTCATAGCGTAGCAGCATTTCCACCTGCTATGTTGGAGCATGTAATGTAAAGGTCAGTTGTTTGTAGTGCTGCTTTTGCACTGAATAGTCTTTAAGACTTACACCTCTGCACGAGTGGGTCTGATCAGCAGAGGCAACTCTGACATACAGAAAAGCAGATGTGAAAAAGCATTGGTTCTTTTCTCTCTGTAATACTAAATAGGTGTGGGTGTAATTGGGAAATAATTTTTACTTGTTTTCTTTCTTTTAGATAGAACACCATAGAATTTGTGTGTGTGTGAGGAAGCGCCCTCTCAATAAACATGGTGAGTGTACTAACAAAGCAGCTCTGTTTTGGAACAGTTTGATGTTGCTTACTTTTGTTAAAACTGAGGGTCTTTTCTGTCAACAGAACTTATGAGAAAGGAATGTGATGTGATTACTGTTCCAAGCAAGTGTGTCCTGTTGGTGCATGAGCCAAAGCAGAAAGTGGACCTAACAAAGTACCTTGAAACCCAAGCATTTAGATTTGACTTTTCATTTGATGAATTCTCTTCTAACGAAATGGTGTACAGGTAATGCTTGCTTCTTATCGGGAGTGACTTGCAAGATGGAAGCGTGCAGCTATGGCTAGATGGCATCCTGGCTTAATGAAACTGCTACTGGAAATAAATATTAAAATCTTTTTTGGAGGAAACCAAAGAACTGTAAAGTTGAAAAATTTTTTTGGCATAATCTTGCTGATTTCCTAGGTATTGGCTTTTAAAAAAAAACCTGATGAAGCAGTATGTGAAATACTTGCCTTAACTGTCTTTTACCTTAATACTCAGGTTCACTGCTAGACCTCTTGTAGAGACCATCTTTGAGGGTGGGAAGGCGACGTGCTTTGCATATGGCCAGACAGGCAGTGGCAAGACACACGTAAGTTTTACCAAGGTCTCTGATTTTCTAGTTTTACCTGAAGTATTTTAAAGCTCCTTGATGCTGATAATGAGTGGGATTGTATAAGGAGTTTAGACCTTGGTTTTGTGGCCTTGAAGTTAATACTTTGTCAGTTGTTAATCTTTGTTTTCTGTAGTGTGATGTATTAGTGGGTTTCCTTTGAGGCTGAAGAAAGCTACACTAAAATCCCCCCATAGCTGGCTTTCTGAAGACCAAGGATGTCCTGACATGTTAGTGTTAGTCACAGCTATGCCTTGCCTCAAACAAGTGCTGCTGCCTGACTCCTGTCTGCAAAGCAGAGCCATTAGCTTACCTTTGAGATGAAGGCTATTGTCTATACCCTGTTTTGAGCTTGAACATGTTCCAAAGACTTTTACATTCTCTAAGAATAAGCCTCCTGTTGCACACAAACATTGAAGTGATCTGGTATTATCTGAAGTGGGCAAATTAGTGTTTACCTTCTAACCACTCTTCCCAGTGTACTAGTTGCAGTTTCAAGAGACCTGAAGATTTTGTTTTCTGCCTCAAAGGTGATCTGCTCTAAAGTTTCAACAACTGTGTCTTTTTAATTTTCTTCTGAAAACTATAGGGAAGGAAAGTGGGGAAACTCTCCTCCCTCACAGCACGATAGTGGAGTCAAATCTGCTGTCTTGTGCAAGAAGCTCTTACATCAAACCATAAGGATCTGGACTTGGAGTAGGCTAATCTGCCAGTTTGAGTAATTGGACAGTTGCTGTGATTCCAGTGTTAAGTAACGCTTTAAGCGATCATTAGTGCTATGTAGTCAGCTGTAGATCTCTTCCAGTAATCCAAAAGGAAATCTGGAAGCCTGTAGAAGTTTGGACATAGGCTGCCTCATATAAAAGTGGTCGAGTACCAGGACAGCACTAACTGAAAATTTTGTTGGTATTAAAGGTACCTTGATCAAAGGAGTTAAAGGTGTTGTCAGCTCTAGAAGTCTGATATCACACTTGAGATTTTCAAGCAGCAGTGAAAATGTTACTCAAAACAAAGCAGCTTTGTTTCTTTTGATCAGAGTCTATCTGCTTACACTGTCAAGGCCATGCATTTTGCCTTGAAGGAACAGCTGCTTTCACTCTGCACTTACAGGTGTTCAGCTGTTGCTTTGCATAGTTCAGATCTTTCTGAACTAATAGGGAAGCAGCAAACTACTTGTATCCTGAATTGCACTGTGTTCTAATCATCTCGCTGACATCGGAGCGTACATGTATAGTAACCTCCTAGTATGTTCCTGAAACTAAAATCAGGTGGTCTGATTTGGTTGTACCACACCTTACCTCTGGCCTTTTCTCTGCACAGACTATGGGTGGAGACTTCTCTGGGAGAGCACAGAATGCCTCAAAGGGCATATATGCTTTTGCATGTAAGTTGATTCTTCTTCAGAAATTAAAATCAAATTAGTGCTTGTTTTTCTTAACTAGGTAAGTTCTGGTTTTGTATGGTCATTTTAAATCTTTCCAGTAAAAGATACATAAAGTGTATTTTCAGTAATAAGTAGTGGTGTTTGTTGCAGGAGGTATTTTAAGCTTCACAAAATATTTTCCATACAGTCTAAGTTTTTAGATCCACGCTTTGCCTCAAAAGTAAAATAACTTCTGGTGAGTCAAGAGAGGACATATTTTCTAGTTTTGACATTTGTTGGGCTGAACCATTAATTTGGATTCTTCTGCTTTGCTTTCGTCTCAGATCGAGGATGGTGTTTGAAAATACCTGACTTGAATGCAACACAACCCTACCTATTTCTGATATAAAGCACATGAATGTATACTATGTTTCTTCCTCTGTTAGGTGCAAAAAAAACTAGCACATACAAAATTATTTCAGAAACTAGATGCTTAGGAAGCTCCTCTTTTGTATGATGCCTGAAATCATCATGAACCTTGACCTCCTCTACCTTCCCTTTAGAAAAGCACATTGTGAAAACAGTCTGTGTAGCAAGGCAGTTGAAACAAGAGCAACTGTTTGCTAGTCTCTGAAAACTAGTTACGACTCGCCCTGAGGGAAAATCTTTGCTTTTCAGCTCAATTTCAAAGTCTGAAGCCTAACTAAACAGCTGCACCAGATCCAGCCAAAGGATCAACTAATCTGGTGTATTGTCTCAACAGCAGCAGTGCAGGTGCTATGGGATTCATTATTTTCTAGACTTTCTGCAAGAAGCATTTGAAACACAAATACTTGACTTTCAGGCCTGTCCAAAACAACAGCAGATCCTGGTGTTGACCCAGATCAGTTAGGACTGCTGTCTTCAGGTGACATAAACAGCAGAATCTTCTGTATCCTCCTGTGTTTTCAGTCCCTGGATGAAGATTCTGCTGAAACTACCGGATGGTAGCACAGCACTAACTGTTTCACTAGCACTTGTTTAGGATGACTGTCATTCTGCTGCTAGACACTGCTTTACAGCTGCAGAATATCTGAAAGTACATCAAATAGCACATAGAATGTGTTTTAAACTAGTTAACTAATCTTTGGCCTTTCCTCACTAGCACAAGATGTCTTCCTCCTCCTAAACCAGCCCAAGTACAAGAATCGGGGCCTGGAAGTCTATGTGACTTTCTTTGAAATCTACAATGGAAAGGTAAGATCTTTTTTTAGAATCTTGACCTGACTTGTTTGGAATGTTTCCTAAGTAGCAAAGTAGAAAAAGTTAAATTTCATAGTTCTATACTCTGATTTTGATGTGTTTTGGAACTGAATTAGAAACAGCACCTTTAACACAGCCTTCCATATAGCTTTCTATGAAGACAGTACAAGAGACTTTGTTCAGATTTGCCTCAATCTTGTTGCCTGACTATAGGTGTTTGACCTCTTGAATAAGAAGGCAAAGCTTCGAGTCCTGGAGGATGGCAAGCAGCAGGTCCAGGTTGTTGGTCTCCAAGAGAGACAAGTTGGCTGTGCCGAGGATGTCATCAGAATGATTGAGATGGGCAGTGCCTGCAGGTTTGATACCTTAAAATCAATAAGTCATGTCCTGTTGTATCTCCACGTCTAGAAAAAAGTAGATAATGTCTGTAGCTGGTGCTTTGAGACTCAAACATAACCTTCTTGTTCCTAGTAATAGGCAGGCACTGAGCAAAATCTCTGCATGGGCACAAGGGATTTACAGAATAAGGGGCTGGTAGGGATGGGTTTAGCCTGCCTTCTCATGGAGAATGTCAGAGTACATGGTTCATATAGCCACCCTAACTCCAACAAGAGAAACTATTCACATGAGGAGATGGCTACCCTGGTGCCACAACTATACTGAGCAGTCTAGCTGCTTTCTAGAAGCATCAGCTGGTTTCGAGTGGCACAACTAGCTCCCCGTAGGCTTGTAAGATCAGAGAAGAGCAGCTGGCATCAACCTACAGTTGCAAAAATGCTTTGGCTTAACTGCAGGCCAGATGAGCTATTCCAATGGCAGCAAAAATGCTGCACGTTGTTCAGGGATCTTGTCTAAAGACTGAGAGCAAGTGCCAAGGGCCAGCTGTAGGGTTGGCTCATCATCCTGGCAGGAAGGCTGTGATCAGGGCAACTCTACCATGATATTGGTGTCTTTAATCAGGAGCTAAAATCTATTACCAAGTCTTATCTGGCTCAGTTAAGTTGCAACTGCTATGGAAACATTACTAGGCAAATGAGAACTCCTTGGCTTCTGTATTACACTGCATATGTAGATAGGCACATCCTGAAAGCTCATCCAGCACTCTGCTCTGCATGCTTTTTTGGCTGACAGTTCAGCCAAGACCTGTTAACAATTCAGATTCCTGCCTCACTTAAGGACAACCTCCCTCCCTTTCCCCCAGCAGAAGGGATGCAGGTGGGACAGTGAACCTGCCAGCCTTCTTGGGGAATAAATGACAGTGAAGGTCATGGGGAGGTTTACGGTAACTTGTAAGACCCCAGTCTGTGTCTTGCGGCGATGGGGCAGGTGCAGTGGCACAGCAGAGGTAATGTGCCAAGGCAGCTTGGCTGGAGACAGGGATTTACCACGATTCTAATGTGCTAGCACAGCTAATGCTGTTTAGTGGGGAGCTTGGCTGAGCTTACTGTGTAATGGCAGACGCATTAGGAAAATGACGTGTGGCCTGCTCTGAGGCAGGGAGAGAGAGCTGAAGGTGTCTTCCAGCTCCAAACGCATGTGAGGTATTAGCGGTCAGAGGCATTCAGGCGTAGGCTGGCTGAGTCGAGCCAGGCAGCTTAAACAGCCTTAAATCTCTACAACTGGAGTACAGGTTTGTTTCTCACAGCAGTCCCTTCTATGCTCTTAGATTGGAGGCAATTCCGTAATTCATGCAACCATTAAGTATTAATTTGTGGGATAAAACATGGGAGGCTAAACAATCATAGAATGTTAGGAGTTGGCAGGGACCTCTAGAGATCATCTAGTCCAACCCCTCTGCCAAAGCAGGATCACTGAGGGCAGGCCACACAGGAACACATGCAGGTGTGTTTTGAAAGGACAACTTGATTGAATGGTTGCAGGACTTAACAAGTCCTGATGATGCTGGATGTGTCTTCTGTGACACAGTTCTAACGCTTCTTTGCATCTTTGTAGGACATCTGGGCAGACTTTTGCAAATGCCAGCTCTTCCCGGTCACATGCCTGTTTCCAAATCATACTGCGCCAAAGAGGGAAACTGCTTGGCAAATTTTCCTTGGTGGATCTGGCAGGAAATGAGAGGGGTGCAGACACATGTAGTGCTGATCGGCAGACACGAATGGAAGGTGCAGAAATCAATAAGAGCTTGCTGGCTTTGAAGGTGAGCTATAGCTCAGGGAGCAAATAGTGCTAATCAATGCATGGATTCTGTTCAACTCTGGGGTTAGCTGTTCTGTTTCGTTTCTAATGCATGGGAAAAGAACAGCCAAAATGATCCTAGCTTGGTATGTTAACAACCCTGAAAATGGTGTATACTTCCATTAAAAACGTTTCCAGGAAAGCAGCGCAGTCTTGGCTGTTCCGGTATCTGCCCTGACATTTCAAGCTTTCTTCAAGTTTGTCTTTTTTCACATATGATGGATGTACCAGCTGTCCTATGACAGTTAAATACCTGCAGTATATTTAAAAGGCTATGGAGCAATTAGAGCAATAGAGATGACCATTCTCCAGCCTGTTTGTTTTACCAGCAATTGGTGGTTGATAGCTTGCAGAGTTCTAAGAAAAGATGCAGATATTGCATTCATCAGACTTGTCTTTTTTTAGGAATGTATCCGAGCTCTAGGGCAGAACAAATCCCACACCCCTTTCCGGGAGAGCAAGCTGACCCAGGTGCTAAGGGACTCTTTCATAGGAACAAACTCAAGGACCTGTATGGTGAGTATGTGCACGGCACAAACCCACGGGTTCTGCAATTTGCCCAAAGAGCTGCATGCTCCTCTAGAGTGAGGTGAGTCTGAAGTCAGAAAGCTTCAGTTCTCTGAAAAACAGTCATAGTTTCCTCCTCCACTCATCCACAGTGACTGATAGAAACTGCTGAGCTATGTCCAGCCTCAACAGAAGCAGGGCTGCAGATGTTGTGAGTCTACAGTAGAGCCTGGTGTGCTCCCAAAGAGCTTTGCTTCTTGTGGAGGGTGCAGCACCACGGGTGTAGGTAATGGCAGTGGAAAGCTGGATACAGGGCCACTGGCACATCCCAGGAAGGCTATGAAGAAAAACGGACTTGACAACATCTGAACTGTGACCCTTGCCCTAACATGTTGTAGCTGCCTGGTGGTATATGTAGGACCATTATCATGAGCAATCAGATGTGGGAGTCACTGAGGTCTTCTCTTCTGTTTGCAGATAGCAATGATTTCTCCAGGCATGAGTTCATGCGAGTACACCTTAAACACACTGCGATACGCTGACAGGTAATGGTCTTTCTGACCTGGGGATTCTACTCTTCTAGAAGGTGTCTTGGCTGGTTTTATTCTCACCTCTGAAACCTCAAGTTCTATTGTTGCTATTGCTTGTAATGGCAATTTAGAGGTTGGTTGTTAGGAGCAAATTACCTTAGAGCTGTCTTAACCTGGGTATTCTGTGTGAGAAATAATAAGAGATTGTATAAAAACCTGACTATGTCTCCTTTCCTTGGGGAGTCTCTCACGCTAGACTTAAGACTGCCCTGTGTTTTGCAGGGAGTTTACCCAGTCCTGAATGGTAACCGCCACGCCCCTTACTTATAGTACTTTGGGTCCCATGTGTTAGGGTGTGCTAAGAATGTGTCCCTGACATGATCCTACAGATGGCACAAACCACTTGGTGTTCTTTATGGACTCTGATGTGAACTAATGGGGTACGGTACCTTGGAGACTCTGGGTGAAGTACAAAGGACCTGGAGAATTCACATGCCTCTAAACAGATGATGGAACTGTGTTTTCAGTTAACCCATAGTTAACCTTGGGTACCTGCAGGACAAGGTAGATTTGAGTCTTGCGTTTCCCTTGGAGTCTTGCTGATACCTGGAACCCCTGTGACAGAGCAGCGAGTGCCTCCTGGTTTCTGCTTTACATGCCTCTACAGCTCTCTAGTAAGGTGACAAGTGAAAACACAACTGACTTGTGTCATCTTGTTAACATATGACAATTGCCTGTTTCAGGCTTGGTAGCCTTCCTTCATTTAGTTCACAAAAAGCTGCTTAGTTCCTTTCTGGAAAGCATTCCAATCTGAAAGGATGTATGCAGATTCTCATCATCAGCATTCAGGAACACTAAGTCTTGAACAGATTCCCAGATTTGGTTCTGAACCAAAGCTGCATTTTATTCTGGTGGACAGTCATTCCTGCTCACCTGAAAGCACAGGACAAAATGCAACATTGGACTTGCTGAAGCACACTAAGATTCTGGTCTTGAGTTGGACACACAGGGTTCTTTGCCAGTACACAAAGCAAGTTCAAGCTATAGGAAAGGGGGTATTAGGCTGAAACTCACTGGAAATGAGGCTGACACTCGTAACTGGAATTAATTGCCCAGCTGGTGTCTGGCATTTACCTCTAGTACCATGTCATCAGCCATGGCTTTCATCCTTATTATAGACCTGCTCTGGCACAGTGAGTCTTTGGGGAAAAATGAACCTTATTCCTTTTCTTTCCATACTAAGTTCTCTTCACTGATCATGACAAACCAAGCTGACATATGAAGGACAGCTTCTGTGAAAGGTTTGCTGGCAATTAGTATTGTGTGCTTGGACACTTCCCTTCAGGAGAGATCCTAAATTGGGTGTAGTGACAAACATCTCTCGGCTTCCTTCCCCCAGCCCTGTGGGGTTTCTGCCTATGTGAGCTCATTCTTGGGGTGGTTAATGTGAAACTTGAAGTGCAGCTGAATGTTTCTTGCTGAGCACTGATTGATTGCAGTAGCTGTTTTGTGATGTAGTGCAGAAACTGCTTGAAGAAGAGTTCAAGTGACACCTCTTCTTGTTGCAGAGTGAAAGAGCTCAGCCCTCACAATGGAGGTGGTGAAGCACAGAATCAGATGGAGACCGAGTATGAAGAAACAGATACCAGTGGAGAAGGCTCAGGTTTTCAATACAATGTATGTGTGTGTAATGGGCTGAACAGATCTCAAAGCTGGGAACAACCTGCTGTTCTTACTTGGGCTGTTTCTTGCAGCTCTCCAAGGATGAGGAGGAAGAGATCTCTCCACACATGTTCAACTTGCGTGAGGCTATGACTCAAATTAGTGAATGGGAGGAGAAGGCTGTAGAACAGCTTAGAGAACTGAGACAGGTATGTGGAAGGCACAAGCCCAGCCCAGGCTGCCTTCTGTGTGTCCTTCTGTGTGTTGATAGCCCCTTGCCTTGTCTGAGCCAGGTGCTGCTGGGCAGGCTGTGGGCTGTACTGTAAGATGCTATCAGTGGTGTTACTTTCCCCTCACTGACAACTTTTTCCTGTGTTTTCCTGTCCCACTGGTTAAACTGGAGTGTTTTGGTGTTTGTGACCAGCTGTTCCCCCTTCCCTTCCAACCAGCAACCTCAACTTGCTGCTAATGAGCACTGACTGGTACTGGTCTGTAGAAGCTCAGCTCTCTGTACCAGATTTGAAGAAACTATTTGAATTTGCAGTAAGTTTTTCATCTCTGTTATCGTTGCAAATACAGAGAATGATGACTGAACTTGACTACCTCTTGGGAATCACGGAGCAACCGGATTATGATCTCGAGACTTTTGTGAGCAGAGCTAAGCACTTTGTAGAGGAGAGCTCAGAAAACTTCCTTAATGTCAGAGGTATGTTTGTGCCTGTCTCTGACTAGCACTGTCACTAATCTTTTTCAAAGACCTGAAAGTAACACCAGTGTGCCTGTGGGGGGTTGAGCACCCAGTCCTGCATAGCTTATGCTTCAGACCACTTTCTTCAGTGATCATGGGGACAAATCTCAATGATCTATTGTCTGCCCTCCCCAAAGGAAAATTTTGGTTAGTAACTTACATAGCAGTGCAAAGCAAGTGGAAAACTGCCTTCCCTTGAGCAGAATGCACTATCTGCCAAGAGCAGATGAGCTGAGGTCTGTTTGGCTAGTTGGTGATTAAGTCCCAGTGCTATATTCTATGGATTCATAGAGGTATGCCCACCATTTCTACTCCTGTTTTCATGGATATCAAGCCTTAACACCTATCCACTTATAACAAGTGTGTGCCAGGCATATATGGAGATGCCATGTCTTCCAGCACCTGTTTGGGGTGTCTCACCTTAGGACGTTATTTAGAATGCAAGAAAATTGTTTGACCTCTTCAGTTCTGCCCCAGTTTGGAGACTTCCCAGCTCTGTGCAGGAGGGTGTCTGGTCCCTGAGTACTGCCTGCCTTATTTGGACCATGCTGGTCAAAATGGTGGTAGAGAGGCAGCAAGGCAGATACATGAGCTTGGCTGACACATGGTAACAGTGCCAGGCACTCTGACTGCAACAGGGGAAGGCACCAGTAACTGCTACTCTTCTGCCACTGTCGCAATAACTTGGGCTTTGCCAGTTCAGCCATTACAGCTTGTGTAGCCTTTGCCTCAAACAGGGCTGTGAGTTCTGTTCTTGTAAATAAGGTAGAAAATTGTGGCATCAAAGCAAACTGTTAACTTGAAATAGTGACTTTCTGAAATAGCCCTGGCTGCCCTCCCATCTCAAACACTGCCCAATAGCTGCATCCCTCCACGTCCTGCTACGTTCTCTGCTTCATAGGCCAGGGAAATCTTACCCTCTGGGATGGCTGGATTAGTAGCATCTAGTGTGAACTGCAAACTGCAGTTGTGAAGTTGTTGATGAGTAGAAATGAACAAGTACAGCTGAAGAGCTTTGTGGGACCAGGCAGGATTTGATGTTGGCTGAGTTACTGCTTAGTTCGCTTCCCTCTGTGGGCCTTGCACACCCCTGCTGAGTGGGACAGCTGTGCTGGGGGTTCAGTTCCAGGTCAGTCACTCTGTCACTGTATTCTTTTATAGAAACATTGGATGCCCTGGGGACTGCCATGCAATTGGAGGAGCAAGCCAGCAAGCAGATGAGCCGGCAGAGGCCTTAGCGAATACAGCGAAACCTGGTTCACAAGCAATTTTCTGTATGTCTTGCATATTAGTTGGTGGTTTGTTTGAGTAATTCCTATTTTAAATGTGGTAGAATGTGTGTGGGTCACATATGCCTGAGGGCAGTGAATGTGGCAGCCTCTCTCTCTTCATGGCCTGGTGTCTGGGTGGTCAACAGAGTGCTAGAAACAACCTCTGCAAGGCTTGGGGATGAGGGCCTGAGTCTGCTCAATGTTTAGCGTCTGGCCTTTGGTAGTGACAGTGGTGGTCTCTAATAACTGCGCACATGTATAGTTTTCTACTGTACATATAATCTTGCCAGATGGGCTTGAAACATTGCAGAACTGTTGTAAGTCTGGCTTTTCTAGAAAGAAAATGACCTATATGTAATTGTAAAAAATCAGTATTTTAAGTTTGATAAATAAATGTTACTGGATTTAATTCTCTTCTATTTCATAAAATATATTTCTTGCTGATTTTAGTAACAGCCTCTAAAGACCAGCTGGTGGTGTAGAGATAGGCTGATGTGTTTTGTCAAGTCTTTACACTTTGTAATGTTTATATGGTTGCAACTTTGAGATCCTGCTTGGTAGAACTTGCCTAGCAAGGGGGAAGCTGGTTTGGAGGGGACCTATCTTGCACCTGAACAAAGTTCACATGTAGTGAGTGCCTCAACTCTTATGAGATCAGGTAAGTAGGAAGGGTCCTGGGAGACTCCCTTGTACCCCACTGGAGCTTCCTTAAGGTTTGAAGATAGCCCCCCTACTTCACTCTTTTTTCCACATACATTCACATGTTCAAGTACCCCACCAGAATGGCATTTGAGGCCAGAAGTACACAGCTGGCCCCTGGCTCAGATGCAGCAAAGTGTGCAACCTGGGTCCAGGTGGCCCTGCACAACCTGTGTTCTGGGCTGGAGCAGGTAGAGGCAGGGTGGGGGAGGACAGAGGGGACACATGTGCTGCTGCCTTGTGTCCTGTTCTGCTCACTCCAGGATTTGTCTCAAAGCACAGCAATACAAGCTGCAGCTATACAAACATCAGATTACACAGGGATCCTTCTCTTACTCCTTTTTTTTTCCCTAGACCCCCACCCTAGTCTCCTGCTTCTTGAACTACCTTTTCCCTCTGAAAGTAAAGGTGTAATCTAAGTGACTGTGTCCCCAGCTCTTGCACATACCTGTAGACTGTCCTTGGCATGTCTCTGGGGCTGTCTGCTATATTGAGGGCCAGTTCTTCAGCCTGGACTGGATCCATTTTTGTGTACCAAGTCTCAGGACTCTCCTGGAAAAGACAGCAAAAGAGTTAGAATCTAAATGGGACCTGGGCAAGCAGCAGTGACCAGCAGCTAGGGAAGGGATACTCGAACCCAGACAGGATCATACCCCATAGCTGGAACATGGGATTAATGGTTTAGGCGCTGGAAACAGTGTGGGGCTGAGCACTAACGACCTCTGAATGGTCAGAGCTGACTCTAGAGTCTCTGCCTGCATCATATTAAAATGGCACATCCAGCAGGGAAGGGCTTTTCTGCCCTGCTGAGGTTTGGACTAAAGTGAGGCAGTCCTGTTCTGCTTCAGATGTTACTACACTTGGATTACCCAGCCTTGCCCAGCAGTGTCTTGGTGAGTAACAAAGGATCTGAGTTGAGAGCAAGGGGAAAAAAAAGGTAGTTGTTCTACCTTCCCATTGCTTACTAAGGTGTATCTTCACCCCAGGAGCTTATAGGGAGGAAGAACCTGATCAGGAGGAGCTCAAGTCACCTCTTGTCACAATGATTTTCAGCTCACACTTCTGGTATCAAGTTCCCACTGTCACAGAAGGAGCAGAAGTGTGAGATCCCTCCTTGCTCTTTCCTAGGGCTAAGTCAGAGCAATTATCTTCCAGAACACTGAGACTGAAGGTAAATGCTTCTCAAAGGGTGGCTTGGTTTATATCTGGGCTCTCATGCACAACTCAATTTCTTGTGAAAACAAATCTACTCCCTCTATCTCTGCAAAACAGACCAAGGTCCTAGGGCTGTTACTAAACCCCATAAAGGAGGCATGTTTACCATAAAGCACTGGAACAGGGTGGGTCCTAGTGCCTTCTTCACACATGTGAACAAAATACTGCAACAGAACAGGGTTGGGGTGTAGGGAGAAGGGATGTGTCTAGAGGATAGAGCTTCATGGACTAGGTGGCTCCGGATAACCTCTGCCACACACCACTGAGCTCCTGACCTGCCCCCTCCTTTAATACTGGTGGCACTTCACGAACACATCAAGAGGAACTTGTGGGTCCCTGCTTGAGCCTCACCTTGTTCCCTCCCCCATGTTCCCTCCCCCAATGCCAGTTCCCACTTTCACTGATAAGTGGGAAGAGAGTGTTTCAGTGGAAGGATTGCAGTGCAGTAGTTGCCAGGGAGCTCATCCTGCTCTGCTGTCAGTGCCTGCTCAGAGGAAGGATGTGCTGACCCTCTGCAGTATCTTTCACCCTGGGCAGCGGGCTTCTTGGGCATCACTTGGCCCTTCCCTGTGGCTGTTACATAGGCAGAGCCAAAACTACCTAGCACCAGCAGGATGAAAGAGCCTGCTTAGAATTCTGTGCTAGTGTCGTGCTCCAGGCAAATGGTCTTGGTTAGCCCCATTGCTGTGCCAGTGCTTGCTACCCACAGCAAGCCTGGGGGTAGAAGAGGTATGAGGGCCAACACTGGCTTCCAAGCACCGTCTGTGTGGTGGGTGGCAGGAGGGAGGCAGACACGAGGGGAACGCAGCCCTCTTCTGAAGGAAGTGTCACTCCTGCCTTTGTGAATGAGCCTGTCCTCTAACCCCACAGCGCAGGGAGTCTTTCTGCTCAGGTGCTCTGGGAGCAAACCCTGTGCTATGATGTCTGCTGTCATGTACCATCAGGCTCACCTCCAGGGAGATGCTGGCATGTCTCTGGCTGGCCACGTGATCCATGTTCCCCACTGCAATGTACCACGTTCAGTTGGATCAGCTCCTCAGCCACTTCTGCTGACTCCTTGGCTAATACTCTGCAATGAGACAGGCCATCAGCCCCTACTCCATACAGCACATTGAATCTGGGCTTCTTGGTGTGACACCAATGCAAAAGGACATGTTCCTATCCTGCCTTAGCGACACCAACAGATAGCAGAGTCTAAAAATAAACAAGAAATGTTTGGCTGTGCACTGATTATATATACATCATATATTTGCCTGTGCATGATTTTATGATTCTATGATTAGCAATCTTTCAACATGTGAGCTTGATGAGAACCAACTGTTTAATGATTAGCAGGAGCTTTGTGGTGTGTATTAAAGTCCAGTAAGTTTTTTGTGTGACCATAAAAAACCCCCCAAGACTCAACCACCATTAATGTCGCTTTTGTGAGCATGTTCCTGGAAGACACTCCAATATGTCTGCCTACCCACCAAGGGGTTTTGTAGGAAAAGTGTTCTGGTAGCACTATCTTGTGGACAACAGAGGAAATTCATACTGAATGAATCGATTTTAGCACAAACTGGCTGAATTTCCTTAGGGATTCTGCAGTCAATCTGCACTAGACTTTTTGATCAGGTGGCTGATGTTAAACAAAGGTGTTTCTGTTTCCTGGGGCTCCCAGCTATGAGAACACAGTGGCCTCGAGCAATCCATCACCCTTCAGCCCTTTGCTGTGTCAGGACACACACATTGCTTCCAGGCAGAGTCATGAAGGGACATTGTGACAGCACACAGGGCCAGAGCAGATGGGGTTCCACATCTCCCTATAAACAAAACCTCAAGCGAGCTCCAGTATGAGTAGCAGAAAGGGTCTAAGCACAGAGCTGCTGCCTCATTCCTGAACACACCCCTTCTCCAAACAGACCAGTACAGGAGATGTAGCAGAGCTGGGTGGTCAGCCAGACAGTAATGCCAGAGGCAAATGGGTGAATGCTCCCTGGGAGGAAAATATCCCAGCCCTTTCCCACCCACTGGAAGCCACTTCTCAAGTGCCTTTTATGGCCCTGTAGATGTTGTTCCAGAGTTTCTTACCCAATGGCTTTTGCAACAGCTGCCTGCTCAATGTACACCAGCACAGGCTCCCTCAGGTGAAGTGCAGTTGGGTCTGCGTGAGGAACATTAAGAAGGTAACATCTCTGAAACACTTCTGAGATGTTAGAAGGGAGGATAGGTGGTTTTACACTGCTGGCATGAAAGGAGGATAGTAGGAAACACACCTCAGGGAAACCCTGTGTCTATGTATGGTAAGTAGAGCCCTGCAAGGATCTGCGTGTGCAATGCCCATGGCACCACGTTCCTGCTCTGCTGAGTCAGGGGAGGAAACACCCGGGGCTCATCATCCTGGCCCAGCAGCCACCAGCAGACCTCAGCAGGTCTCTGGAGGCCTGCAAGCTACTGCTTCAGGCAGCCCTTGCTGGAGTGTCCCTCCCCTCAAGGGGCAGCCCCCTGCGTCAGGGCCACGGAGAAACAACCCCGTGGAAGCCCTGCCTGTGTCCTGGAAAGCCACGGGAGCTCCCCAGCTCTTTTACCTTTGGTTGTCTCCTCACGAAAGTTCAGTGCTTCCTTCTTGGGTGGCGTCAGTAACGCAAGCAGGCCCTTCAGGAGCGCTGGCCGGACCTCGTGGGCCATGAGGGTCTTCAGCAGCTGGGTGGCTGGAAGAGAGAGGAGCCGCGCTCAGCCTTTGTGGGGAGAGGCGCGATTTGGGTGCTGCTGTCGTGCCCAGAGCTCGGCGGGCAAGAGGCGGCATCAGCAGCCCCACAGCCACGCTGCAGAGAACCAATCCTCTGCAACTCAAACTCTACTGTTAACCACGCAAGGGACAGCTCTACCGAAATAGAGCCTCAAAAAATTAATCGACACTCGTGCCTGTTCCTCTCCACGGAAATCTTTAGTAAAAGGCGAAAGATTTATGCGATCTGAAGAGAAACCAGAGTATGACGACATTCTCCCCGCGGCGCGCCGCCCGCCTGCCGCAGGCCCCATAGGTCAGGGCGACACACGCCACCCCTCCCCTCCTTTCTGTTTCTGGCCCCGCGGCCGCCGGTCCCCGGTCCTATCGCGGGCTCGGGCTTACAAGACTGAGACCTGCATATTTCAGTTCCGCCGCAGCGGCGGATACCGGCGGGGCCGCGGTGCACTCTGGGTATGCAAATCAGTCGGGTGCTGAAGACGCACGTGTTAACGACCGGTCGCACGGGAGCGGGGCGGTGGTTGCCGAGGGGCGGGGTCAGCGCTGCCACCGCCGTTCTCGGGGCCGGTCGCTGCTCCCCCCACCCTCACGGCAGTATCTGGGGGCTGCTTTCCCCTACCCGGGGAACGGCAGCATCACACCCAACAAAAAGGCGATACTGCAGCTTTCCGGATTACCTTTCTTTTCAGCTCTCATTCTATTTTTCACTTGAAAAAGGGTTAGCTCCACCGAAGTGGAGCCTCAAAAAATTCATCGACACTCGTGCCTGTTCCTCTCCACGGAAATCTTTAGTAAAAGGCGAAAGATTTATGCGATCTGAAGAGAAACCAGAGTATACCAGTCTCTCCCCTCGCACACATAACCACCTTCGGCTGCCACCCCTAAAGCAATGGCGACCCCTATTCGTACAACTGCCCTCCCCACGTCCCTGGACACCGGCTCGCCCCGACTACCGACACCACCAGTTCTGCCCGAGTCCACCGGCCTCGCCGGCTCGGCCGTGTCCAGCGGGGCCGGCACGGCTCTGCCCCGCACTGCACCCTGGGTATGCTAATCGGAGCCGCGCTAGGGCGGGACACGCTAACGAGACACCCTGCCCCNCGGCGACGGGACGGAAGAGAGCGTTACCCGGTCTGCGCCGCCGGTCCGCGGTGCACCCTGGGTATGTAAATAAAATGAATGCTAATGAGGCGCTGACGGCGCCCAGCGCCGAGCGCGGCAGCAGCCACGTGGGAGCGGCGGATTTTTGGAGCCTGCTGCGCCCGTCTGGCCCCGCCAACAGCCGGCTGGCCATCCCCGGACCCTCGGGCACCGCCCAGGATGGCTAAAGAGACCCTACCTTCGTGCTGGACCTCCAGGTGCACCGAGCACAGCACATGCAGCACAGGCTCCACCAGGACAGAGGGTGCCTCTCCCACCACATCCTGGGGGTACAAAGGGAGAGCATCAGGGGCACTCTTCAGACAGCACTCCTGGCTGTCCTCGTCCTGGTGCAGTGCACACCCCAAGACCAGAGAGCCTGGCACAGCTCCTGCCAGGGCAGGAAGGACAGCAGGGGAAGCCTGAGCTGCCGTTTGTGCCCAGCGAGGCCCCCTGCCCACCTGCATGACCCCCAGTGTCTGTAGAGCCAGCTGCTGGGTGCGGGGGGAGGCACATGGCAGCACAGCAATGAGGCCTCTGGCACTTGGGATTGCCATGGCCCAAAGAGTCCAGCAAAACCTGCACATCCTCTTGAGCATCCGCTGAATTGGAAGTGGCCAAGAACTCGGCGAGGCACCGCACCCCTGTGCAGAGAAAGAGACGCCATGTTGTATGCCTGGATAAGTCTGGGCCACCCATCACTCATCACAGAGAGAACCCAGCACCACGTGCCACTCAAAGTGTGGCTTGAAGAACAGAAGCCAGGAAAAAAAGGTTTTTTTCCTTCTCAGGAGCCACACCACCACCTGGAAAACCAGTTGGCAAAATTCTCAGTTGGAGTAGGTGGACAAAGCCCTTCTGTGTGCGTTTATACAGAGAGTCTAGCACTGGGACGCCAACGGTGCTGCTAAGGATCTACCACCGTCTCTCTTGGTGAAAGCTGTGAAGGCAGATAACACCCCAGAGCCTCTCACATTACCTGAACTACAGGACAAGTAACGGGGTTTGGCTTCCACTGCCCAGAAGAATAAACAGAGGANGGAAGGCCGCACGGGGCGGGGCCGCAGGGCCCGCTGTGTTGTGGTGAGGAGAGCGGCCGGGACTAAGAACGGTAGCGAGGAAGGGGGCCGCGGTGACCGGGTTGGACCGCATCGTCTCCGCGGGCAGCGCCGCGTAGAGACCAAAGATCGCCTCCGGGAGAGGCCGCCGTACGCTCCCGTCGCCACGGACCGGA
>VWZK01009842.1:638589-705788 GCA_013396935.1 Baryphthengus martii | reverse complement strand
GAGGCGGGGTGGGCGTTCTTTCTTCCCACTGGCTGCGGCAGGGGCTGGGGGCGGAGCTTCCGGTGGGGGGAGCGGAAGCGTCTTTGCGGTGTGAGGCTGGAGTGAGCGGCCATGGGGGTCCGCGGGCTGGAGGCGGCGGTGGAGCTGGCGCCGGAGGAGGCCCGCGGTGCGGGGACGTAGAGGGCCTGGAGGTTCCCGGGGGTGAAGGGCGGTCGGGCAAACCCGGGGGACCCCAGTGGCAGGAGGAACTGGGGGACTCTTGAGGGTGGAGGAAGGGAGGCCGGGCTGGGGGACCCCTGAGTATGGAGCGTGGGGGACCGAGCCTGGGAACCCCTGAGGGTGGACGGGGGCAGACCGGGCCCGGGGAATCCGTCAGGGTATGGGGGGAGGAAGCCGCGGAGACGTTGGTGCCGTACCAGGTGTCTGGCGGTTCCTGAAGGGCTGGGCAAGATGCTTCCCTTTTGCCCATGGAAGTGAGCAGCAGTCTCTGATGCCTCCTCAGCTCCTGGGAGGCGTGCGGAGGGGTCCTCTATCCCATAGTGATCTGCACACTGGTGCCTTTGCATCAGTGGAGAGTTTTGGGAAGCTGTAGGAATCGAAACTGTGCTGTCCCACTGAGCATGCCCATGTAGTGAAACTGGGATGAGGCAGTATTCATAACTGACTGAGAAATGAAGCTAACACCTGTTTCACCATTACCTTTAAACTTTATTAACCCGGCAAGTTGCCCTAAATTCTGATTCTGCTAGACTGGAGAACAATTATTTTAAATCTTGTGATTTGTTTCAGAGAGCAGCACAGAGAGAGGGCATGCAGATGGTCAGCCTGTGGTGATCCTTCTAGGTTGGGCAGGCTGCCAGGACAAATACTTGGCCAAATACAGTGCAATCTACAGTCAGAAGGTGAGTAGTTTATTTATATTTTCACAACAGTCATATAGATCTCTGAGAAATTGCCTCTTTTCTCCATGTTGGTAGAATCTCTCTAAAGCCTCAGTCTGAAGAGTCATTGAGAGTGAGTGGCGAGCTCTTTTGTCATTGAAAGCTCCTTGTCTCTTGGAGCTCGGGCAATGTTATCTAACAGTTGCTGATGTCATCTTTGTGCGTGGAGCTGAGACAAAAATACTTCCTTGAAGAAACTTTATGCTGTTCTGTGGATCGCTGGAGTATTTTTAAGGCTTTTAAAGTAGTGAGATTATTCAGGAAATGATGTGACCTATGTTGACTTTCCAAACAGATAAACATCCAGGGAAAGATTATGCTTTGACTGCTTGCTAATAGACCACAGTACAGACTCGGCGAGGCCAGATTGAGGACTGACAGAGCATGTCAACATCTGACATTCCTTTGGCCTTTCCTTCTTTCTAAAATGATTTATCCAAATGGTGTAATTCACATTTATTGTATTCCGTCTGTGAAACAGGCATCCTGTAATAGTCATAGCTGCTCACTAGGAACTCCTTGTGTTTGAACTGGAGAGGTCTGTCCAATTGCTATTTCCTGTTACGATATTTTCGTTTATAATACTGTGTTTTGCTGGAATGACCTAGTGAAACAGTAGATTATTTTTTTTTTTGTCAGCTTGCAAGGATCTTGTATTTACCTAAATCTGTTCCAGCTACAGGTGGCAAAGTTTTTACATTAACAAATTACTGTATGATCCAGTGCTGGAGTCATGAATTAGTTTGTTCTCGTGAAGAATTAATTGTTAATTTCCTGTTGTGACTAAGACATGCTGCTGAGCCGATGAGGAGCACATTATGTGACAGCATGCCAACGTTTTCAAAAATCCTTTTCTGTCAGAAAGATGATAAGAATGGGAAAGGAAAGAATGGGTTTTCTTAGCTCCCTAAAGAGGAAGTGTCTGCACCCATGACGAGATGGTGTAGAAGACTTTGGTTTAAGTACTTGATGACCTCTTCTTCCTCGTTCACTGTTTCGAGAGCTCTGGGCAGGAGGGCTGTCTCGGTGACTTTGCCTTTTGCTTGTCAGTGTGTGATGTCAGTGAGTTCAGGTGATAGAAAAAATCCAAAGTATTTGTGAATGTAGTTCCATCTGCTCTATGTAGAAACTCCTTCAAGATCCCGTTTCCCAATCTACACCTAAAGCAAGGTTCAATGTCACGAACTGCGTGTGTGCCAAAGCAGGCCCTTCTTACCAGAACGGCTGATAGTGAAGGTTTGTGAGTTAGGGGGTGGTTTTCTCTTCCTGGGTGAAAGCTAACACTCGTAACAGCTTGGGTGGCAGTGTCCCCAGGGGCTCTGCCAGTTAGCAGAGGATTTGAAAGGATCTGAAACATCATCAGATTAAGGCCTCTGCTACTGCAGAAACCTTTTATGCTGTTATGATTAATACCAGTCTATTTGTATTGCTTCTTTGCTACTGACACTAAAGACTTTCCCCTGGTCCTCTGGTTTCTGTTGGAAACTTGTCCCAAATTTTCATGTTCTTTGTACTCATACTTGCCTACTCCATGTAATTTACAGCAAAGCCTACATGTGTGTGTGGCCTCTTTCTGTTCTTCTTAGGGGTGCACCGTCATCCGCTACACTGCTCCATGGAGGATGATATTCTTCTCTGAGACCTTTGGCATCAGATCCCTCCAGGCCCCAGCCAGGCGACTCCTAGAACTGATCTTTGACTACAGCGTTGAAAACAGACCGGTTCTTTTTCACGTGTTCAGCAATGGCGGTGCCATGCTGTACCGTTACATCATTGAGGCGCTCCGCACTCACAAGCCATTTAAGAACCTCAGAGTAGCAGGCACCATTTTTGATAGTGCCCCTGGCAGAAGAAACTTGAGAGGAGCTCTTCGTGCCTTGGCAACCGTCTTGGTGTCCACGAATGTTCTGCTCAAGTATTTCCTCCTGTTCACTTTTGCTGCTACAGCCGTCGTGCTGCGGATCCTGCTGTACCCACTGACCCGCTGCATCCATGAGAGCCATTACGATGCCCTGCTGAAAGCGCCCTCGCGCTGGCCGGAGCTTTACCTCTATTCCCAAGCTGATGCCATCATCAAGGCCAGTGAAGTTAAGCACATGGCTGATGCCCGGCAGCAGCTCGGTGTCTCTGTGAAAGCTGTAGACTTCTCGGATTCGGCTCACGTCAGCCATATGCGGGTGTATCCCACCTACTACAGCAATCTCTGTGTGACTTTCCTGTCTGACTGTGTCAGGGGCTCAACTCGTTAGTGGTGTGATGACCACCAGTGTTTGTCTCTGCTTTCTTTGCTCAGCTTGTATGGGAAATGTTGCCCACTTTGTGGCTTTGAAGGGAGGAAAGTAGAGACTTCTAACTTTTTTGTTCACTTGTTTTCCACCGTCTGCAAAAGGCCAGTCTCATTATAGCAGAAAGTAGCTATCGTTTAATGGATTAATTTAAAGTACTAAAAGTGAAATCCTTGCATGGTTGAAGTTAATGTGTTTTACCAAGGTGTCACAGACTAGAATTTCACATGGAGATTTATTTGTTTCTTCCTGTCTCCTATTGTTCTCTGCTTTCCGTGTTGTCTCCTTGTCCCCAATGTCCATCTTCTGTTGCCTTGTACTGATTTGACAATACAGTTCTTCCATGTCTTTGTTGTTTCTTTCCTATCTGCCGTTTCTTTTGTCTTGCAATGAGCAAACAGGCAGCTCTGCAAGACTTTTCTCTCAGTGCATCCCAGCTCTTGTTATATTTCTTGCTGCAGATCAACCCCAGAAACCAAATGTAAGACTTGGAAAAGGTGTGTGCAGGGCAATAAGACCAGATGGTCCTCTGGTTCCATTAAATAACTGAGATAGAGCAGTCAAAGCTCTGTTCTTGGTTCCTTAGTGCCTTGGTAGGAACTCAAATGTTTGTGATAATTTCTGTGCTCTTCAACCAAAAAATTTAAGTTAAACCTTTTTGGATGTGTCTGGTGTTTTGTTTCTCTCCCTTCCAGTCTTTTGTGTGTTCTCACAAGGAGTTTTGCTTTCTTGGAGATCTGCTCATTTATTATTTTGTGTCTTTGAGCAGCCTATATTGTGTGTCTGGAAATTCAGGGAAACTGGCACAGCTGCAGCCCAAAAGAGCTCGGAAATAGAAAGGTGGAACTGCAGAGAAAAATGAAACTGTCTCTTGGTGCTGTGATTTATACTGGGTGTTTCTTAAATCACTTCCAGCCCACGAATGACCATGAAATTCAATGTTTTTCCCCATAGTGTTCTTGTTCAGATGATCAGTCTTCACTGTCTGTGCAGCGTGTACGAGTAATACAAGAAATTAATTCCCTCTGCCTAATGAAAAAGCAGCTCATTGCACTGCACTTCAGCCATGTTTGGTTTGGGGTTTTGTTGTTTATTTGGGGGAGAAGTGGGGATAAAGACAGAGGAGAGCCTGCTAATATGTTTATGCCACAGCACAGCAAGCTAATTAATAACGTGGTGGATAGGATTAACCCGCTTTAAATTCCTTGTCAAAGATTGCCAGGCTTTGGAGGGCTGTGATATGGGCCTGTTTGAACAAGGGGCTGCCTGAGGAATTTTACAGATGTTTGCTGTCTATGGGCTGCTGTGCTTGTCTTTGCCCACTCTTGGGGTGCTGTTATCCACAGTTACAATGCACTTGCTATTCTGCATCAAAGTGCAGAGAGGGAGGTCTCTCGGGAAGCACTAAAACCATTGGGAATTTTGAAAAAAGAACAGTTAACAGGGCAGTGGAAGCACAGGGTGAGGTGTGGCCAGTGGCCAGCACAACTGTTTTCTGGCAGGCTGGCGTGACAATGCTTATTTAAGGAAGCGAGTTATTCCAGGTTGGATGTGATTTTAAAGGGTGGACTGGGGTGTGTAGGATAGGTGAGAATTAACTGAAAAGGGCCTGATGGCCAGGTTTATCTTCAGTTATTTTAAAGTGAAAACCTGCTGCAGGTACGAGAGCCCTTGTTCCTCAGAGTCCAGTATTTTGTAGGTGTGATCCCAGTTTCAGCTTTCACTGTGAAGATGAGCTGTGGGGGCAACCTTGTGGTACGACAGCCTTCAGCCTGCTGCTTTTCATGAAGAAATTCTTGTTCTGAGGGTTCAGACGTGTAAACTCCAGGCCTGATCCCCTATACCCAGAAAGCCGATCAGAGATCTCCCAGCTTTTTAAAGCAGGCTCCTGGTTTATGGTGACTTTTGAGCTGTGACCTGTTTGCCTGCCTGCCTGGAGAGCTGGGCTGCTGTCCCCTGAGTGTCCAGCCTGTTTGTGGCACTGTGAAAACTCCTAGGGAGCAGAGGTGGTAAAGGTTGTTTAACTAGCACTTGCTCTCATGCTGGTTTCTACAGGTTCAGTGTTTAGAGAACAGTTAAACACTTCATAACATACGCCTCTGGATTAATACAGTTGTGCTGGGCTGGGAAGCTGCTCTTCCTGTTTATTGCTGTGGGTGTTGAACTTCTCCTGTTTAAGGACTTGGGCTGTTGTGGAGCGTGTCTGGCTGGAGCTGGAGCTAAACCCTCTGCACCTTTGTAATGGAACAGTGAACCTCCCTCAGAGAAGAGCCCTGTGTGTATCATTTCCACCTTCCATCCCTGCCTTCACTTCCCCGCCATGAGATTGCTGCTCCCCAAGGTCAGTTCAACTCTACTCCACCTCCCTGCTCTCCAGGGCAGCGGGCAGAGAGCGGGTGCTGCCTGCTAGACACCCACAGTCAGGTGCCCTGCGCTACACAGGCGGGAACCTGCTCACAGGCGTTTCCACTGCTGGCAAATCTGGCTTGAAATTCAGGGCAAATTTGTGTCCACACCTCTGTAAGAGCAGAGTGGGTCTTCAGCAAGCCAGTGATTTGCAGAGGAAGTCATCAGCACCAATCTTCTGGGTGGCATTCGTTTTCTGTGTCCCAGCAAGTATTAATGATAATTTTGAGCAGTGTGTTAAATGTATTGGGTGATATATTGCCCTCTTCTTTCCTATACAGCGTGTCTGCTTCTGTATCATGTTGCGTGTCCCATCTCTCTCCTTTCT
Source organism: Baryphthengus martii (assembly GCA_013396935.1). Taxonomy (NCBI): domain Eukaryota; kingdom Metazoa; phylum Chordata; class Aves; order Coraciiformes; family Momotidae; genus Baryphthengus; species Baryphthengus martii. The sequence continues at coordinate 699,828 of VWZK01009842.1, read as the reverse complement.
ACCCTCTTTATTTCTGTTGCTTGTTATTTGAAACAGAAGGTTAATAACTTGGAGCCTGAAGGCACACGGCCAAGAACTGATCCAAGCACTACTGGATTTAAAAAAACCAAACCATCCCCAAACCTTTAATCCTTGCTAAACTGTCACAATTTGGTGCAGCCTGTGTTCCTAAGAGCCTCATCCTGTACACTGGAAGCCAAAGGTTGGGATATCTTGTCAGGTCCAGGTAAATCTCCAAGACAAGCTATGGGAGACTTACTACAGATCTGCTCTTTGGGAGGAAAAATGCAGTGTCCCTGGGCTTACCTCATGGGTGGAGTGGGATGTGACATGGGTGATCTCTGCCTGGGGAGCCTGGAGCTTGTTTTCCTCCAGTCCAGCCCTCGTGTGTGGCCAGTGAAGTGAAACACCAGTAGCGGTGGGAGACGAGGATGCCCAGGGGCCAGCTGCTGCCACTGCGCATTTCCCAGCTTGGTTCATTTTGCAAGAGCACAAATTAACCTCTCCTCAGCAACAAAAGCCATTTGTGAGTGTTTACTGTGTGGGAGCTGGCTGCCGACTCGACTTGCTCCCTGTGCTGCCTTCTTGCCCCAGGCAGCAGCGATGTTACAGAATTTTTTAAAAAAGAAGAAAAGCCGCTTAGTGGTCAGGGTGATGGTGTGCTTGGGCTGGAGGGTGTGTAGCTGCTGCTGACAGGTGATAGGAGGTGCCTATGTGGCCAGGGTGTCCTGTGGGCACTGGGAGAGGCTGTGGCAAGGACCTGGGTGGACCAGAGGCATCATCCAGCCCAGCCAGGGGTCACGTTTTGGAGAAGGGGGAGCATCTTGCAGCACAAATAAATTAAACCAAGTCCCTAAGCCAAGATTGACCTGTGTCCACACCTAATAAAGGTGTTTTAAAACAAATCTGCTGTTGCTTTTTCTGTGGTGGGGCAACAACTTGTGTATGAGGTGAGGCCTTGTATGTGTGGGGAAGTTGCAGGCAGACAGACAAAGATCTGCCACTGATGGAAAAAATTGGGTGGCTTGAAATGGAAATGAGAAACTGAAAACCATGTGCTGCTTTGTAGAAGAGAAGGAGGAGATGTGAGGTTGGTTTCCATTGCTCTGTGGAGATGACGGAAGAGGGTGCTGGCAGTTGGCAGCCTGTGACAACCTTCCTGAGCACGGGACGTTCCAGCCTGGGAAGGAGCTGCGTTCCACGAGGTGGCAGCAGGGCCCCTCTTTCCTTTGTAGAGGGATTCCTGGTTTAGGAGACAAGCGGAGCAGATGCTGAAGAGATCCCAATAGTGTGGGCTCACCCCAGTGCTTCTGTGTGTCTGAGAACATCGGTAAAAAGTCTCCTCTCGAGGCAAGGAAAAATATGAGCATGAACAATTTCCAATGACAAGAAATAGACTATCATGAGTTAACAGAGTAGCATCTAGCCCTAGAGCTGCCTGCCCCTGGAAGTTGTACTACGTTCTATTTCTCAGCTTTCACTGAACACTAAAACTGGAAGTCTAATAGCAGGAATAGCTTTCCTGCCCTTCCCACACCACTTCCCTCTCCACTGCCCTGAGAGGACTATCTACTTTTTAAAGCCAACTCCTGGAATTGCCAGAAATCAGAATTTGGGTTCCCCGGAGCCCCCCAAGCCCTCGGGAGGGAGCTGAGCTTAGCACTGCCCTCCAGAAAGGCTGGCTGGACCCACCGGCACACAGGGGTGGGTGTTTGGGGGTTAGTTAGGAAACAGGATAGCACAAATAGGGACCACAGCAGCTGTCTGAACACCCCCAACACCCTGCCATGTGCAGCTCCTGCACCCACTCTGGGGCAAGGGAGGCAGGGACTAACCAGGCAGCTGCTCGCTCTGCCTGCCTGGTGTCCCCTTCCCCTTGAACTTGAGCCCCATCCCCTTGTCTCCTACTTCTCATGTGGTGGCAAGCTCATGCCAGCCCTGCTGGCCAGAGATGGGCTGCCTGGGCAGGGCTGGGGTAGGCAGAGGGGTCCATGGCATCCTTCAATCACCCTCCCAAACCCATGGGGGCTGGGGCAGGGAGAGCTTGGGCTGCCTCTGCTATCCCTGGGTGATGAATGAGCTGACAATAGGTTATTGATAAGGAATTAACCTTGAGCCCTTCTTACTTCAGTGTCAATAGAGCAAGAGCCAAGTACATACAGTTGATTGGAAATCTGTGTTTGGCCTATGCTGCCTTTACACCCATCGACTTGCTGGAGAGACACGAGAGGGGGATGTGAACCACCTCACTGCCCTCTCCGTGGCCAGGACCCTCTCCCCGAACCCCTCTCGACTCCCTCAGCTGCTTGCTGCTGGGGTTGACTATAAGCACCAGTCTCTATGAGGCTGCAGGAGCCTCTGTGCCACCCCCCCCCACTCTGGCATGTGGGAGGCCGGGTACCAGGGCCCCTGGTCCCCCAAAGGGCCTGTGCCCATCCTGCGCCAGCCTCCACTCCAAGCAGTTTGTTTAATTAAGTGTTTTGCCTAATGGGATTGCTTCATTTCCATAACAAACTGGCGGGCTGTCATTAGGTGGGCTCCCTCATTCATTACTGTTAATTAGATATGGATCTCCCAGAAGGCGGTGCCGGGTGATGAACGAGGCCCCTGACACACGCTATTACACATTAGCATTTTCTCAATACATCCGATACATCACGGCCCTCCNGGGGAGGAAGGGAGGGTTTCTGCCCCTCACCCTGGCCTCAGGCCTCCTCTGGGCTGAAAGCCGACCGACGAGCGGCTGAGATACTCAGCTGATACCCACCAGCCAAATACACCTCTTTCTCCATTCTTTCTTGCCACTACAGATGGAAAGAGGTTCCTGACATCCCTATTGCCCCCTCCCCCCAGCATCCTCCCATCCCCAGGGACGCTGCCGAGGGGAGGGGTTTGAAAACACTCCATGGACCCATCTGCAAAATGTTTGTAAACGAAAAGCGTCGGCGCCAGCCCCATGCCGAGGGGAATCCGACCTCTACTCCCCCAACCCCGGCAGCCTCCCAGTCCCTGTTGTCAGGGGTAACCCTATACCGCGCCAGCGGCCCCTAATGCAGGACGTATAGATCTGTTGGGGCTGGGCGCCTCCTGCCCCCAACTAATGCAGCTGATGAGACTTCATTATGGGGGTGTCCCCCGAGATGTGCCCTTCGCCCTGCCCTCCTGGCTCTACAGTTGGGGGATCCCATCCGTGGTGGGGCAGAGATGCATTGTTGCAGGGGGATGCTGGGGCAGGACCCCCGTCAAACCCCTGTGGGATCCCTCATCCCAGCGCATCTGTCCCTGCATCTGTCCCTGCACCCTAAACAGGACTGGGGTTCCCCTTTGAGATATTACCCACATCCAGGTGCTGTGGCATATGTGTGTGTGGGTGTCTCCTCTGCTGCCTCTCGCCTGTGAAGGGAAACACAGAAAGGCAGAAAGCATCTGAGAAGATTTATACTTGTTTAATTAATGTCAAATGTAGTTTACAAACGGGAGTGACAAGTACCTCTTTGTATAATATACACTGACACACAATCATCGACACACCGGAATAGCGCTTTGTGCAACTGGGATTCTTTGGGCAAAGATAGGTAATTCAGATATTTCTTTTCGTTCTTTTTTTTTTTTTTTTTTTTTTTTTTTTTTTTTGTTTTAAATCATTTAAACTCATTACAGAAGAGGGGAAGCAGCGGACACCTGTTACAAACCGGAATGCCTCTCTCCCTAGCCTTCCCCCTGCAGCCTCCCCCTTGAAAACACGGAATGGCTTTACAATTAAAATAAAAAATAATCAAAAAACCCCAAAACAAAGAACCAATGAGTAGTTACATATGGTTTTACATAGATGTACATAGAGCACATGGCTGGTCCACGACACCTGCCAGAAACCATGGCTCCCTCCTGGGGCCTGTTTCCAAGGAAGGGCTTGATTGGGGTGTCCTGCCCTCTCCCCCTTCCTGCTGCCTCTCAAACCCACCCACTGCACCCTCTCCGAATCCATCTCTCAGACCTCAGCACCAGCAGTCGGGCACCACAGCCCTGGTTGACACTCGCAGCCCAGCTGTGCCCCCCGCCTCCAACTTTTCTCCCCTTTACAAACCCAAACCCAAGTTCTGTGTCTGCCCTTCCTCTGCTCAAGTGATGCTGGCCAGAGGGTTACCCAGCAGTAATAGCCCACCGCTGTGGCCCCTTCCTCTGCTTGCAGCCTCACCGGGGAGGCAGGACCCTCCCAGGGTGCCTGGGCTCCCTCTGGTCCCTGGGAGCTCCCCTCGAGCAGGGGAGGCTGCAGCTATCTGGTCTCAGAGGCTGCTACGTTGCTATCTAGGAAACTCTCAGGAATTTGTCAAAAAGTCTTTTGCCAAAAAGCTTACAAAATACAGCTCCTTCAATTTGGTTTGGGTTTTATTTTCTTGGGTGCAGTGCCATCCTTCCAAAATCACTTGGGAGATGCCAAGGACAGCAGCTGCTCCCTGCAAAACAGCATCAAGCTCAGGGAAGAGAAGTGGTGATGGGACTGTCATCCCCAAGGTACCGTGCCTCCCAAGGCCTTCCCTCTTCAGAAATGCCCTGGCAGCCTAGCAGTGCTGGGGTCCCAGCTCAAAATTCATTGTCCACTGCTGTTTCCAGACTGTCTTAAAATGCCTCAGCCGTGCTGTACTGCCAGGTAGGATCTGCTTGGCAAGGCCCTGCAGGAGCGGGGCAGATGAGCTTCCCCATCTCACTGTCTTCTGGCTTTGGGGACCTGGCACCCCATGACTGCCTGGGGCAGGGCTGGGAGAAGCCAGCACATGAGGTACGTGTTAGCCTTGGGAATGGATCAGTATCTGTTTCTTGGGTCCTGAAAATAAAAGAAAAATCAACGAAAAAACAGACCAGATGGCAGTTTTGGTTAAGGCTGAGGATATGGGAGACAGGGTCAAACCCGAGGTACTGCATGGAAGAAGCTGGGGCTGTGGGGAACCTCTGGCTCCACCTGGAAGGATCTCTGCTTGTCACAGCCTGCGGCCAAGCCCTGGGGCTAGCCTTAGCGACAAGACAGGGCTGGCTTGGCTCCCAATCCCAGTACCAAAACCTCTTTTGCAAAATGCAGGCTCCAGGAGAACAGCAGCTGGAGGAAGCCAATGCAGAGCAGGGATGGCTCTGTAGGGCTTGTCTGTCTCTGCTGGGCAGCACTGGGGCTTGCTGCAGGAAACCAGCTTAGCTTCTCTGGGCAAAGCCACCAGCACAGCTTCTCTGTCTCATGCTACCCCTTCCCGTGCCCGCCACTTTCCCACCATCCTACCTCAGCAGTGGACAGGGGGAGCAGCTCAAGGCATCCTCAGCCAGCAAACGCTGCCCACCGGGGAGGACAGCAAAGGCAGGAGCAGGGGCTACGGCCCAGGAGGAGGCAGGAGGGGGTCAGTTGGATGCCCAGAAGGCACTGCTGTCCAGGGGAGAGGGCAGCAGGCTGCCTCTCCTGCTCTGTTCCCTTTGCTCCTTCCCTGGCTGGGAAAGGCAAAGAGGACTGAGCCAGATCCCCCACCCTGCCTGGTCCCCCGGAGAGGAGTTAAAAGCCGTGTCTTTCCGGGGATAATGATTCTATTATAAATAGCCCCATTAGCTACAACTAATGACAAAAATCCACCTCCTCTACTCCCCATAAGTTCTGTAAGTTATGGGCAATGCTACAGCCATTACTAAGAGCTGTTAACTTCATATCTGAATGAGGAAATATACACCACAGAACATTAAACCATTTATATTATATATATGTATATATATACTTCTTTTAAACTAATGACTTTAATGCCAAAACTTTGCTGAACCAAGAAAAATATGGGTTTAATGTTCTCTGCTCATTTTTTTTTTCTTCTTTAAAAAAAATACAACCCAAAAAAAAGAAAGGGAAACTTATTAGTATGTAATGTTTGAGTCTATCCCATTTATACACAACATTGTAAACATATATAATCTATATTACATGTGCTTCATTTCTGCCTGGGTGTGGTTTTTTTTTTCTCTTTAAACCTTTTTTTTATCACTAGTACACCACAAAAAACCAAAACAGAACCAAACCAAAAACCAAACCAAAACAAATAAAACAAAAAAACTGAACAAAGAACACAAGTTACAGGTTATTTAACATCTTTCTGTCAAGGGTCCCTTCCCCAGTGTCCTGGGGGCAGAGTGGTCAACACCACAGTCCAAAGGAGGGCTCACGAGCCATCCACAATGCAAAGCCAGCTCCAGGGAACAGGTGGATGGGGAATACTGATTTTAAAAAAGGGGGCTTCACAACAAAGGGTTTGGTTTTGCCCGCTGCAGATGCTGATGGAGGTCTCAACACGCAGGACGTGGGAGTCAAGGCTCCCCACTGCTCCTGTATCCTCAAGTCCATGTCTGGAGTCTCTTTTTTTCTTTAAATTTTAAAACGTCTCTTTTTTTTTGTTGTTGCTGTCGTTCTTCTCCCCCTTGGTGTGATGAGCTGAGCTGAGTAGCTGGGTCCCGCCCTCCCGCTGGGTCCTTCATAAGTAGATGCGCCGAAGGTCTCCAGGAGATGTGATGGTGTTACACTGGGGACAGAGCTTCTTGGCACCCTGCAACCGGGAGACAAGAGGAACAGTGTGAGAGAGCGAAGGAGGACAACTCGCATGACCCTGCCCTGAGCTTGGGATCTCAGGGGCAGCAGCACAGAGCAGGGACAGCAAGGCCATATTCCTTCCCCTCCAGGCAGGGCCATGGTCCCCTGCCTCTGCAGGCACAAGCCTTTCTTGCCTGCCCTGCAAGCTTGTCATCCCACTGCAATCCCTGGCACAAGGCAGCTTGGCAGGCAGGAGCTCTGCAAGAGGCTGAAAGCCAGAGCCAAGATGTGTCATCAAACTCAGCAGCTCTGGGGAGAGAAGTCTTTGCAGACAAGTCCAGTCCAAGGCCCCTGTCCCACTGCACCGTCACCACTAGCTGCCAGGCAGATCTGCTCCTTTCTCCTTCACTTGCTCACCTGCAGCCATCCATAAGCCAGTTCAGGTCACTGAGCAGGCAGGCAACCAACCCAGCTGGTGCAGTTTTCAGCTGGGATGTGTGAATCGGTTCCTGGTGGGGTTGGACCATACCCTTTCAGGGAAGCACGACTGCCTTGGCCATCCTGCAAAAGCCTCAAAGCTGGCGGCATGGAGGAAACCCCCATCCTTCCCCTACTACAGATCACAGAGATGCTGCGGAGATGAGTCTGTTCTGCCAAGGTGAGTTGAAATCAGCAAAATGTGATGTGAGCTGGGGAGAGGTAATGGGCAGCCGACATGAACGCTATGTGAAATACAACAAGGGCTGATGTGCCATCTGTCACTGAGCCTGACAGCAAGAGGGTGTTAATAAGCCTCAGAATCGGGGTCAACCTAAGCTGGTCATCATTAGGTTGGCATATGTGACAGACAGTTGATAGGAAAAATGACAGAAAGATGGCTTTGCCGCCAGACAGTCTCCCGACTACAGCACCAGCAGCACAGGAAATTGGGATGCCCCAGCTTTCAACACCGACCGCAGCCTCAACATGACCCCTCAATGCACAGAACCGAGCACAAGTTCTGAGCACCCCAAGTTTTGCTTGCTGTTGAGAGACAGGCCCTTCCAGCAGCCAATATCCAGCACTTGGCACGACAAGGGAGCTGACAGGGATGCAGCATGCCATGGGAGAGCCTGCTGGCTTGCATGGGGCTTGCTGGCAGAACTGGAGCCGTCAGTGCTGCTCTCCCTTAGCAGGGCTTGCTTCAGAACGTGCATCTCGGAGGGAGGCAGGGCAGGGCAGGGCAGGGCTGGGCCGTGACCCATTACACTGCTTTGGTACTGCCACCTGCACTTGAGTGCATCTCCAAAGAGGTGCAAGGCATGTTTGCTCTGCAGTACTGAGTACTACCGAGACACTCTCCGCCCGAGACCAGCCTCAAACCAGCCCCTTCCCTGCTCCCAGTGCACATTATTCCTGGAAGGCTTTACACGCTCGTTGTTCCCTGAGCTTTGGAATTCTAAGCAATCAGGCTCCCATTTGATACCCTGTTCTGCTAGTGGCTGAGCTGCTGCCTTGACACACGTGGGAACCGCAACACTCACACCTGAGATCTAAACCAGTCACGCACAAAGTCCTGTTGAACTAGAGTTAAAACATGTAATGGGCACCCAAGACACCTTGGACATCATTCTCAAGGTGAGTGACAGACTGGCAGTGGGACAGACAGACCATTGGTGGGCTGGATGGTGCACCCAGCTCTGGTGCTGATGCTGAGAGCACATCCTTCTAGCTGTCTGGGACCTATCTTATCCCTGCTCTTAACTACAGCGGCTGTTTAGATTTTTGGCATTTTGGGGCAGAACTACCTCACTGTGCTTGTGCAATGCATTGGGCAGTCCTGTGCACCAGTCTTCACCGAGTGCACTTGTCATGCTGGATTCTGGGAAGAGTAAGCACAAACCACACCTGGAAAGAAAGGCTTAAACCCTGATGAAATAGAAGACTGACTGAAGTGGGCTTTAGCGCAGGCTGCTTATATGACACGGCTGGTCGCTTGTGCTCAAGACCAGAGCTTTGGATCTCAAGCATTAGAAAAGGGCAAGCTCTAACCCTGCATGTCCCAGTAAAAACTTCCTGCAGCAGCTACCAAAGGTGGCTGACAAAAATCACAGCACCTGCCCCTTCTGCTGCCTTTAAAGCCATCGTGGGCCAGGCTACAGAGCAGCAGTGGCCAAGGAGGAGCTGACTTATCTGAAGGCAAATGCCACAAATCAGCCTGTTTCAGTGAGCCCCAGCACTGCCATGCAGTTCCTTGGTCCTCAGAGGCGCCTGTTGCATCTGGTTGGCCTTTTGGCATCGTCTTTGTAGCGGGAGGGTCCCAGGGGAAGTGGCACAGGGGTGCTGAGGAATTAATTCACAGCACGTTGTCAAAGAGGCAGCAGTTGGCAGCTGCCTGTTTGAGCTTTCCTGTACGCCCTGACAAGCACAAGTAAGTGTGCATGGGGACTTTAAGGCATTCCAGATGTGACTACTGCACACACCTGTGTCCACACTCTCCTTCCCAGGATGGGCACAGCTCACTGGTGAGGGGCAAAAAAGCATTTGAGTACGTGGAGTTTCTAACTGCACAATGCAAGAGGGAGAGGTACCTTCTGCAAAATCAGTTGCCTGACCCATCAAATCCCTCACACTGCCTTCAGTTTGGGGCAAGAGAAGAAGGGAAGTTCTCACTGCCACTGAAACCCATGCCCCCATATTCCTTAGTGCTCCTGTGTAGTACTGAAGAGCACTTCAGCAGTCACTTTCTTTTACCTCTGCTGAAGTTGCTTTGACTGTATATGGGTGGGGAGGAGCACTGAACTCTCTCGAGTTCATTTTTGCTAAAAGCAAACCTCAGCTGCTGCCATCCACTGTCTCGCACCTCATGCTCCGTTCTGGGATTTGGAGGTGGACTGAGACAGCTGCGGGCAGACTTGTGTGACCTTTAGCAAGGCAAGCATTGCTAACACATAGTAGACAGCTAAATGTGGGAAATTTCAGGACAGATTCCCTGGGAAACAACTATGCCCAGGTCTCTCCCAAGGTTCCACAGATGCTTGCTATGAGCACAAGCACTCCATGCTCCGCTCAGAGAATGGCAGAACAAGCCTGATTAAAGAGATTACAGCTTCTGTCCTCTCTCCCAGGGCAAAGCAACGTGAGGTGTCCCATTCCTTTATACCACAAGGAAAGGGAAGATGGGTGGATTTATTCTCCCAGACCCCAGGATCTCTGTCAACAGAGATCGGCTTTCAGCATCACATGCTGATGGCTTTAGGGGGATTCACTCTCCCCACCTAAGGCTGAAAGGCACACACGGGCAGCCCGGGTCACGTTTTTGACAATGCCAGAAGGCAGAACCCAACCACGTGTAGCTTGACCCATTTTCTGCAAAAGCTACATGATCGCAGATTGACTGAGGACAGTGGTGGATGTTGCTTCACCTGCACGTGGGAAGGGCAGCTCATTTTGAGCTCTGAAGCCTGGGTACACTGGAGGGAACAATGGCATCACGGAGACCCTCAGCAGCCTGGCCTGAATGCCATGCAGGCTGACTGCACATGGCACACCGGGCCCAGGTCTCTGGGTCTCAATAGTACTTACACTTGGTATTAAACAGTTCAAGCAAAAATAATGACTTTGGACCCTAGGGGAAGCCTTTTTTTTTTTTTTTTTTTAAATAAAACTGTCATACTCTGCACACATCAGCATGTGTGTTAAATTCAGAACCAAGTCCTGATTTTTTTCTTTTTAGTTTGAAATTACTTAGAACCTTGTTCCTTACATCTGACTTTTCGATGGAGGTGTACAACATTTATTGGCACTAGCATTTAAGTTCTCCTCTCTTGTAGAGAGGCACATAAGCTTGTACACACACACGCTGGCACAGGCACAATGAAAAAGCGTTTGCTCCCCCACCGCTCACCTGCCAGCTGGGGTTACTAAACTTTTCCCTTGAAATAAAAATGATGTGGAATAATAAGTTCCACCTGTCAGCCATTTCTTTTTTTTTCTTTTTTTTTTTTTTTTTCTTCCCAGGTCCTTCTGCTCCTTTCATCATAGCTTCACGGAAAAGCCTTGATGTGTTATAGCTGCGTGTGCTAGAGTAAAGGCCACCTCAGCTTTTCCATTATAAACCCCAGTTTTGAGGGGTTTATAAAACTCTGCAGCACGAAGTTTGCTCCAGGGCTGTTATGAAGCAAAGAAAAGGGGCTGGAACCAGGATGGAGTTTATTTTTTCTCCTCTTTTCTTAATTAAAATTTGGCAAGTGATTGATCCACAATACAGGCTAATCACTTGGGGTAGTAGTTTGAAAAATACATTAACGAGCGCTGAGATGTTGAGAAGTCGTTAGGGCTCACATGGTGCCAGGAAGGATTGGAGTATTTTGTCTTAAAGTTGCCTCTTAAAAAAAAATATGGCGTGACGTCCGCTATAAATTGGCTAAGGCAAGAAAACTCAAAAGGAAGGATTTAGACACTTCCTGCTGTCCTGTGGGTCGAAAAATGGGCCACTTCCAAGCACAACATGCTACCAGGTACAGAGAACAGAGGGACACACACAGAACAACTTCACCTACACAGTGTCACCATCAAACCTCAAAGCTTGCCTATTTTATAGGAAGGAAAACCAAAGGAGGGAGATGACAGGAAGGACCCAAACCAAGAGACAGCTTCTGCCAGCAGTGGAACGGAACTCCATGATCCACTTCTCAACCAAGGCAACAGCCTCTTCTCCCACCCATGCCTCCGCATGAAGTGGCAGCTTCTCTGCACATGTTAATTCCTAGAGAAGCAGCTGTTCACCACTGCTGTTGTGGGGCACTTCCAGCTGTTAGGTAATGGGCTTAAAGCAATTGGGCGAACAACATTTTTCACAGAGCCTCCTCAAAGGGTGGGGCTCACCCCCACAGCTTGCTGAAGGCCGAAACTGAAATATGTTAATAAACAGACAACCTCATGGCAGATAGGAACATCACAAAGGATGATGCTTCTCCACAGCTCAGAGAGACATCGAGAACTCGCTGATCCATTCCTAACCTGAATTACTGTTGATGGACATGCATCTAACCTGTTCTTCCAAACCTCTAAGCCAGGAGACTCCAAACCTCACCGACAAAGCCCTTCAGCAGACTGCCAGTCTCTACTGTCAGATCAATCTTCCAAGGAGAAGGAAAATATGAACCTCATCCACTAGTAGCTGTAGCATCCCTCTTGGTTAATGGGGAAGGATACAAAAGGGGCAGAGAGAGATATTCATCCTCTATCACCAAGTGACTCAGGGCTGCAGTCTAACAACCAGCTGAGGACAGACACCCACTGTGAGGACTGCTGACATTCAGGAAAATGAACCTCAGCTCCTGCTGCCCAGGCTAAGCCTCCCTCCTGCAACACCATTTCCTCTTCTGTCTCTGCAGAACCTGCATGTGCTTTTGGGGGTTTCCAAAAGCGATCCCAGGGAAGTTGGTCCAGGCTTGTGTTCCAGTTTCTGCGCAATCTGAAGATATCAACTAGCTCTCTGCATGCAGGGTGGGTAACTGAAAAATGTCACTGTGTTGAGTGCCTCAGACAGCCAGCAAGTAGGGAGTAGCAAGCTCACTGGTGTGGTTTGACACAGCAACACAAAACTAGAAGAAAAAACAGCAGCTTACACAGTGTACAGCACATCTTTGGCCCGTAGCCCCTGGACTGCAGCTCTCAGACAGACCAGTTCTGCTCACAGAGCAAAAGAAAGGAGAAAAAACCCACTCAACTCATCATGTCCTGTTGCTGTGTGAAGGGACAGTTCCTCCCTTTCTCCATGGCCACCCTGAGGAGGACCGTCTAACCAAGCAAATTCTATTGGCACTGAGGCGCTGGCTAACTCAGTGAGTACCACAATCTCAGTTGTCTGTAGCCGTCTTCAAGGTCCCTTTCCACGGCCCCAGCTTTCCCTTCACATTAATCCAACACAGCACCAGGAGACAGAGATGGAGTCTTCTCTGGTGAATGTTTCATTCTCAGAACTTGGAGCCAGTTTGATGCACTGCGCTCTAGTATAACAGTACCTAAGCTAGAGAGTCCAGCAACCATCTGTAGAGTCAGTGGTTAAAAACGTCTCTCCCCTAGCAACAGAAGAGTTATAATTTGGAACTGGACATTAAGAGCCAAAAGTCTAAAAATTTTATTTTCAGAAAGCTGAAGTGCTTTAAAGATCCAAATCTCATCAGTGCCCTAGACATCACTGAAGTCAGAGGATACCAGAGATCCTCAGATCATTGTAGCATCGTACCCTAGAAAATGCTTAAACCTTAAACCTTTCAAAACCCACTTCATCTCCTCTAGTCCACAGACAGATGTCAGCATCAAGTTTCACCCTGTCTTCAGTACCCTGCAGAGGTTTAGAAGTGCTCACAGGCACTCTGAGCCTTCCGTTCCAGGGCCTTGTTCAACACACGGTCCTCCCTCTCTCTCTCTCTCAGACACTCTCACACTCTAATATTAGATCTCGCCTGGGCATATAAACGACAAGCGCCCAGGAGAAAGGGGACTTTTCACCAGCAGGGATGGCAGATCTCCAGAATGTTCAAAAGGGGCCGGAAGCCTGACACAATCCGCCTGCCCCAACTCCTATTAACTCCAACAAATTGTTTATTGCACAACAGAAGAAAAATGTTGCCCCTTCTCCTCCAGCCAAGTCTTTCCATGTGTGCTGCACGCGCAGGCTCCCTCCTCCTGTCCCTGCTGGGGAGCCAGCTTTATACCCAGGGAAAGGTAACAGTGGCGATTATTACACACACTATCCCACAGCTCCTCGCTTGTTAAAAAAAACAAGAGTCTCTTTTGTGCCCGAAATAAAAGGAGATACCTTAATTAGAACAATACAGGTTGGTGAGCATTAAACACTGAGCCCAGCTGCTGTATGCCATTAAATTCATAAAAAAGGAGGGGGGAAGGAGGGCAGTCTTAACGAGATTACACACATTGACTTTGATCAAGACACAAAAGCACCAAGGCGTTCCAGGGTTTTTATTGCTGTCTTCGGGCTACATTTTAATGGTTACATTAGAAACATGCGAACACAGGCTGGGAGATTTTTTTTTGAGATGGGAGAGGGAGTGCAAGTATGCCTTGTGAAAAGGCCTGGTTTAATAAATAGGAGGCTGCAGGGACAGGCTAGGACTGGGGAACACATGAGTAGCCACTTATTAATTGCTTCCCCTACGCAAGTGCCAAGTCCTAATACGATATTTTGCCGGACTATTCCCATCCTGCTTGTCTGGTCAGCAGAAAAGCCATGCGTGGATAGCACACAGCCAGCTTGATCCCCACCTTCGTCATGGATATCTAGAGGGGAGATGGCTCCCTCTTTGCTAAGCCCTGAGCACCTGGAGTGGGGCTTCCCTGTTCTCGTGAGCAGTCGTGACTGCTGTACATGAAACAGAGGGGACTGACTGAAGATGAACTAAGTTGCTGCTGAGCCTAAGAACAGCCTGAAATCGGTGCCACAGATTTAAAAGATGACTTGAGGCTGATGGGAAGAGGAGAGAACAAAGACTTCAGAGTAAAGAAAATGAAAAAGAAATTAATGTTTTATCCTTCGCTTGCAGCACTGCTGAAGGACAAGATTACTCCTCACTTAGCAAAGGTGGCAGAGTACACATTCATCCAAACACTTCACAGCTACATACCCACATATGTGTCTTTTATAACATGCCACTAAATTGTTTACAAAAGCTTGTATAGTCTAAATAGTGATGGGGTGTAGCTAAAGAGTTATAAAATACAGCCCAAGGGATAGCCAAGTTATTGAGCTGCTATTAGTACTCAAGCCCACAGGCACTTCACCGTCCTGGTAACTTTTCTTGGACAAGACTTTTAAAAGGCAGGATTTAAAGGAGCGTGATCAGCTTAATCATAATTCCAAGCACACAACGTGTTCTATAAAGTAGATTTTGTAATGCCTTACAGGAACTATTTTTAGGAGCGGCATTCCCTTGCATTTTTTGCAACTCAATACTGTATCATCTTGCTAACAGGAGTACTAGAAAGCAAAACTGACGATTTTCCACTCCTCAACCTGAGCAAAATGAAAGCTTAAAAATCAGCTGCACAGGGCACATTAAAGGCTGATTATAAAGCCTGCAGTTTTAACACAAGAAAGGAATAACACCTTAAAATTTAACCTGATGGGCTTTAATATGTGTAAAAATTACTACTGCACTGGGTCACCTATTCAGCGTTCAATGTAGTCCCCAATCTTCCAAACAGAACGGCATATGCTTGAAAATGGCACAGTGCTATTTCAAATCATTTGAAAAATACAGATTCATATTCATAAAAGCTCCCTTCCATATCCTCTATCCTGAAGATGATTCCCTTTGCTTCAGGGGAATATTAGGTTTCTCAGAAGCTACCCATTCCAAGAAATCTCAGTGGATTTGGCCTCCATTCTCACAGCTTTACCTCTCTGCATGGATGCCCCACAGGAAATTACTGTAAGGCAAGGTTGTCCCCTGCACAGAGCTCTTTCTTACATGAGCAATGACTGTCCCCATGGCAGCAGAAGAGAAAGCAAGGGGGCAGGACTACATGGTCATGATGAGTCATACGAAACTCACTCAGGTCAAAGCTAGAGGGGCGTGTTAAACAGCAAGGCTTGCGAAGTCTGCATGCACCGTACTCAGATTGTTTAAAGTAAAGCAGAAAGCACCTTTCCCTGTGGTGATTTAAAATAAAGTATCCCAGAAGAGAGGAAAGAGCCTGTAAGTCAACCAAAAAGTAGCCAAGAGCCTCACCAGAGTCCGCAGCCAGCATTCTTCACAGTGCACATGCCAGCACTGAATGGAAGTCAGGGGCATTGTATAAGAGTCCTGAGGAGAAGAAGCAAATAGGTTATTTCCACAGCAGGGATCTACTGATTCCTTACTCCCAACCCCATCACAACGCCTTTCTTTGTGGGTAATGCTGCCTTGTATTTTGTATTAACAAAGATAAAAGCTTGTGCAATGTGTAAATTTGCATTTTTCTGATGTTTGTGTAGGAGAGGCAGAAAGTCCTGTAGCCCATTTTTTCTGGCTTCCTAGAACTCCTGTTGGAAGCCCATAATCCACTCAAGTGGGGACCCGGCTCAGCCCAGCTATCGCAAGAGCATCTAAGATGCTGTGGCCACCTGCTATTATACTCATCGGAAAGGTCACCAGATCAGACAAAACCCAGTGCTAGGGTACGATTAACCCTTATCACAACTCTTAGCTCTGCAGGAACAGCTTAACTACATCCCAAGAATGCTGTTGCTATTTCAGCAGACATGCCGTGCCTTCTCTTATTTCACTGCTAATAAACCTCTGGAAATCAGCAGCAAGATGGTGTCCCTTCTGTAGGACGAGAGAAGGAGACTGCATTCCCATACCTACAAGTTGTGAGCTTAGGAGAGAATGCACCAAGCATCAAGCTGAAGTGGCAGAGGGAGCCCTCTGCCAAGCAGAATTTTCTCCTGCTATCAGCAAAATAATAACCTAACGGGAGATGCACATCTTTTCAGGCTCAGACCATCAGAGGGAGCTGCTGCCCTTCTTTAAGAAGGCCACAGCATCACGCAGGACATCCACAACTTTTAATGCCTGGGCAACATTCCTGTTCCCAAATCATCTGGTGGGTCTCAGATCACAGATTCTGCTCTCTGCTGTGTATGTAAATCTGCATATGCAGGAAATGGACGCTGGTAGCTGGGACTTTTTGATAGGAAGGCTGTAAATCTTCCAAGTTGGGGCATGCTTGCCCCTAGTACAGAGGGACAGCTACAAAAAACAGTGGAACAATGTAACATACAGAAATTTCAGTTGATAAGAAGACCCACTGCCTTTATTTGGAAGGCTAATTGGTGTATAGGGACAAAGACGAGTTCCTCCACTCCACCTGAAAAAGGAAAAAAGCTTCCACCCTCCTTGGCAAAGATACCCAGACATTTCTGATTCATTACCACAAGTGGAGTGCTACTCACCATGCAAATGAGACATTTATAGCGGTCCCCACGGGAAAGCTGCCTTTCTAACTCACGGACACGAGCCTTTAACGCTTCAAATGTTGTCACTGCGGAGTCTTCTGTAATTCTGCAAAAGATGATGGGAGAGTGAGCATCACTGAGCACACAAGATCGTTAAGAGTTTTGGGAGAAAAGGATCCTACAACATGTACCACACAGGAAATGGCAACATTCAAATGAATACATTCAACTTGGGATGAAGCAGAGTTTCCGAAAAGCCCAGTGTAAATTCTTTGAGATGTCCTACTAAACACTTCCAAACACATAAGAACAAAGCACAATGGGGTTGGGGTTGCCACCTTCATACAGAACAAGTTTTCACAAGACACAGACATTTAAAGAATAGATTTTTGTTTGTTTGTTTGTTTTCTGCCTCTTTTCTTGTCTTCCTTAAGAGAATCCTTAGGACCAAATGCTTTGGACAAAGTTCTGTATGTTGCTCTAAAGCTGGTGAGATAACTTCCTGCAGGCAATAGAAACTATTCTTTGACTTAGAGAGTGGAAGTCTTCGCTGGCCACCAACATTGTGAAACACAAAATCGTCTCATTATACAAGATCAACACAATGTTTTTATATTAAAGAAAGCTCTGACTTTTGGCTAATACTGAAAAAAAAAAAAAGGAGAAACCAAAAAGCAACGGACACTGTGCCAACAAAGTGGCGATAAAAGCAGCTTTACAATCTCTGCTTTCCCATTTCCTAGGGTCTTTTTTTGATGGGCAGCATTATCTCTTTTGTCACAGAGACACTGCGCTGAGGGCAGGCAAGTTTATTTTCACGGTTCTGCAAGGCTGGTGAAAAGAGCAACTTGCCAACCTAAAAGCAAGGGCAGACAGCAATGCTTAACAAATGAGATGCAGGGAGCATTCTAGACAAGGATGTGTCACTTCAGCATGCTGCATAATCTGATTTCTACACAGTGCAAAACCAGGGAAGGGCCTTCTAGAATTTCCCAGAAAAGGTTTAGAATACTGCACTGACACTAAGGCTTTTGCTTCTGTGAAAAAAACCCAACCAAACCAGCTATTTTCATGTGTGTCAGCCAATTTTAGGGCTGTTCAAGTAGACTCCAGTTCAGAAGAACCTGAAGAGTACCCCTCTACCAGAAGGTGCATCAACCACAACATAACCTACAGTGTTCTACTTTTTCAGAGGATAACTCATCAACAGGTGGCTAAAACAGGAGTCTAGCGGAATTACCACAACCAATAAACTGAACCGCAATCTCGGCGCTCCCACTGCATGTACACGCTTCTTTGTTCACTAGTCATTTGTCGTCGGCACACAGAGAGGGATCTGAGATATTTCCCACGAGGTGATTCTGATGGCTTTTCCCAAGGCTCTTGAAACAGAGCTAGTCAAAAAGATCTTGAGTGTTTTTTCTAATTATGACATTTCAGAAGAAATGGGAACTGCAGGAGTGCACGTTTAAATGCCTGCGTTATAAAGCTCCTCAAACTTTACTCCTATTTTTGTATGGATCAGACACTCTATATACGAGCTAACAGAGATCTTCCTCAGAAGGGGATTCACTGCAAATGACAGTTACTAGGAAACGGCAACAATTTTAAAACTGCAAAAAAGGCAAAGAAATATGCATATCCCATGACAGGTTATTGGGTGAGGACTGCCTGAGGACATGGAGACTGTGGATGCAAGTCTTTCTATCAATAAATATTCTTTGGAGCAAGCTGAAAGAGCTTTAGAAGACAGTGAAACATCCCACTGTGAAACATCCACTTGCTTCCACTCATTGGTATAATTTACTATCATATCTCAGCTTGGGTTCTCACCCTCAAGGAAGAGTTGTTACTGTTTTCACAGAAAGCCTGAAAAGGTGTTAGTTTTGTCCTAGGAGAAAACAGAATTATTTATTTATACCTTGAAGATTATTGTTGGATGAGAAAAATGTTTCCCCTACAGTTTGGCCTATCAACAAGCTGATGCTTGATGAAGGTTGAAGTTGAATTTGACTTTCAGGAAGCCATTTCTCCTTCCTGAATGTGTAAGGACACTGGAGATGTAAAGACGGCGAGTGTGGCTCCTGCCCAATGCAGGTGGCAAGCAGAATCTCAACCCTTGCTAAATTCTCCCATAGCTATCTGTGGACACAGTAAGGGCAGGCGACTCAGTAAGAAAAGGGAAAAGCTGATTCCTTGAGTAGATGCAAGCAAAGGCCAATTCATCCCCAGTCTCAGCCCAATAACAGTCAAAATGAAAAAAAAAGTGAAAAGGAAAAATTTGCCACTGCAACAACTAGAGGAGATAGAAAATGGCTTGTTTATAGAAGTCTAAATGGCTGACCCCCATCGGCCAATTTCGGAAAGTCTCTGAGATAATCGCACCTGTCCAGTAATAAACGAATGAATCAGAAAAGGAGGCTGAATAGAGGTATAAGCAATAATGCTCAGAGGCTGCCTGATACAATGGACAATCAATAGGAGGGCTGTAGATCAGGGTGCTAGTTAGCTGGAAAATTACCGCACCGCTGCGTGCGTCACGCTGTAGGGATCCTGGACAATCAATGTGGGAGGTATTGATTTAGTTATTATCACTTCATACGCTCCAGACATTGTTAAATATACATTTATTAACAGGACTGGGGTGCATTGGTAAGAGAGGGAGCTTTAGCCACTGCAGTATCTCCCAGTGCTGATCAAAGCTCAGCTGTGACAGACTTTAAACTTCAAGTTCTCCCTGCCAAGTGTGCTGTTGGGACAAATCCTGATGCACAGTGTAGTGCTGAAGATGCAGCTCCTATCTCACAAGAGAGACGTTCTGGCTACAAGCGAGTGTTTTGCGCCTGAGATTTCAGGAAAGCCTCTCAGAGCAGCAGTAACCAGGGACGTGGCAGCCAAGGGTCAACCCAAAGTGAGCGATAATTGCATGGTTGCTTCCGAAAAGCTGGAGGAAATGAGGTCAAGGGAAATAGGGAGAACATTAGTAAATAAAGGAAACTGGAACTACCTCCAGGGATGGAATAAAGACAAGAGTCACTTCCCATGTGTCTGGCTCCCGTGGTGGCCAGCACACTTGGGACACATGCCATTCCATTTAGTGACATTTTACCGTCAACCTGCTGCTTGTATCCTAAAGATAAGCATCGCTTAGGAGCAACTCTTCCTGCAGCAGCAATCTTGGGAACTCCCTCAGGCTTCCCTCTTGCGTGCGCACCTCGCGTGCGCTTGCCCAAACACAGCTGGGAGCAGCTTGGGCGGTATTTTTACAGGGTAACACCAGGGTGGAGCGAGGGTCAGAAAGCCAAGTTCCATGGACAGGGTAAGGCTGTGTACAAGTCACTCTGCCAAGGAAGGCAGAGGGAAACATAGGGAAGAAGGAATCGGCTTCCACAGCCTGGCTCTCCCTGCTTTGCCTTGACCTCATGCTGGGTGTAGTAGGTGGACTCCTATAATTTTGTGCTTCAGCGCTCTGATTTGACGTGTTTGGATAATATCATGTAGCAGCCTCCAGAGAGACCTACTGAGCACAACCGCTGCCAAAAACAATGCTTTGAGTCCCAGTGCTGGTGCTTCTCCAGCCATGCAGGTGGGAGCAGCCTCGCTGGTACCTGAACTGTCCTCCTTGGCTGAGGACGTATCAAGAGGGCACATCCATGCTCTACTCGACTCTAGACCTACATCATCACCACAAAGAGAGGAGCCTCAGCAAGACATATAAGAGCAAAAACATGAAGGGAGGTCTCCCCATGGAAGAAGCTTGGTTTTGCACTTCTCCTGGACTTTGTGGTTAACTCTTCCATAACTTGTCAGTCACAGTTGAGGACGCTGAGTACCAGGAAGCAAGTCTATGAGATTGGGCAGACAGCACAGGATAGTTTTTGGTCTTTGTGCCCAAGGCAGGTTTTCTCGCAGTTCACAGCACTTTTCCCTGAGCACTGAAAATAAGGAGAAACTTTCTTCCTCTGAGCAAATCCTTACTTTGTTCAAGTAAAGGTCAGAAGAAGGGCACAAAAATACTGTGGAAGAAGAAAAAGGACCTATCTGTAGCTTCAGCTGTTACTCAGCAATCACCTCTTGGGAAATCTCCTCTGGGAATTAGTTGCTCCCCTCTTTGCAAAAAAAAACTTTAACCCAAACACTGGTTATTTGTCAAACATTAGCATGCATGTGATCTTTGTTTCTCCAAATTAAATCGAGCAATTCCTACTCGCTGTCCCAGTGGGCAATCACAAGCAATTCCGTTAATTAAATTATCTCTGATTCTGCAGCTCTGGAATCTCTCAATTGACTAAGTCTGTGCTTTATCATCAACAAAATACTGGACCAAAAAGGAAACAAAAAACCCACTGATGTCAAAGCAACTAGCTTCAGTTAACCCTTCCCAGTTGGATATTAAGGGCTACTCAAGAAACTGTTGGACTGGAACGAGTCCAAGAGTGAGAGCCTCATACCAGAGATACCAGTAGCAGCTGTTCAGTTACATTTCTTTTTTGTTGTACAGAAAAACAAAACACCACACCACCACTGCATCCAGCACCCTGACTATTTGAGAGCCACAGAAAGATGCAAACTCTTAGCTGCTGAAGAAATAGAAAAAACACCTTGAAGATCAGCAAATCCCTGCAAACACACCATCCTCCTCTTACCCAGATCTCACTGGATATACCCTGCTGTTGAGAAGTCTCCATAAAACATTCCCCTTTAGTTTATTTCGAATGGACATAAATTTTCCTTTCTTCATAAATGGCCACACTGTACATAGCATTCCATAAATTTTTACAATTCCACTGTTTGTATGTACCTTGTAAAAAACGCTTAGCACTGATTAAATGCACCACCAATAACATTTCATGGGCTACTTCTGACACTTGATATTCTGACCTTCTTCTCTCTCTCTCTCATACATTTATTTTTGTTTTCATATGCCTGTAAACACAGAGAGGCAGAGGGGGAAATGTACAGTACTACTGACAAACCTAAGACTGATGTCTTTATTTTTAAACAAAGCCTTTATCTTCCCTTGTCCAAGTAGCAGAACATACATGCCATTTCCCTGCACTGGGGGCAGAGGTCAGGTCGCTAGCAGCTTACATACCATAAATATTAGAAACAGACTGGTCGATGGCTTCGAAGGCAGAGTCAAGCTAAAGAAAGATTCCAGGAGCAGAGAAATTGCTCCTGGCCATATCTGACCACAGCCACAGATGACAATTATCATAACCACTACTACGCTGTAGAAGAGAAAGCCTATTGCAGTCCTTGCTTTGTAGGGCACAAATCTTGAAGACTTGATAAAATGATCCAAAAAATGACCTCAAAATCAGAGCACAATCATCTAATTGTGAGCCTTCTCTCATAGCCAATTTACGCTTGGGTGACAGGGCAACTTTACCAGAGAAGAGACGGTGGTTTATTAACCTGGAACATGCTGTGTGACACTGGTAACACTGTGGAACAGCAGGGCACGATGAAGCTGTCTCGGCTCTCGCTCACGCGTTATCTTCAACACAACCCCCTCGCTATCCAATTTTCAAACACTAACTAAAAATAACCCTAAGTTTTCCAGGACAAGAACTGCTTTGGTTTTCAACCTAGTGAAAGAATTCACCCGCTCTTTCAATTTACCAAGCATCACCTGCAGCAAGTGCTATAGCTAACAACATGGGGAGTTTCTTTTTGCAGAGATGGGTAAGCACTACTGAAGTCAGTGAGAGATACACAGACACAAAGGCCTTTTGCATTTGCTGGAGCACAAGAACATAACAACGAGCTAAAAAAAAACCAAAAAAATCTTGTTACTAACTAGCAAAACACTTAAAACTGGTAAGTAAGTTAAAAAAAAAAATTCACAGGTGGCTTTAAAATGAAACAGATACAACTCAAGCGTAAGTCTCTGAAAGAAGTCCAGTGTCAGGCACAAGTGACAGACTGACTGCGAACTGCCCCAGAACATGTGGACTACTGGACTGGCATGATGCACTGTGAATTTATTTCACTAGATGAGTTGGCTACAGCAGAAGGGGCCAGATCTCTTGCAGTAAAAAACTGCCCAGCAAAGCTGTTTGCAGTAGAGCTGTGTCAAATCACACCAAGCGAAGTTTAGACCCTCGGTCTGTAAGAGCGTCAGCGCTAAAAGCAAATCATCTGGCAAGACATCAGCGTTTTAGGAGCTGGCTTCTCCGTTATTTAGCTAAAAATCTCATTTATTTGGCTTATTTGTTTTTAGACTAACCTCCTTTAAAAGAGCTGACTTATAATCCTGTAAAACATTGTCACAAGTATTGAGGAAATTGGCAAGGATGCTAATTTATTGTCCTCTAGGAAAAAAAAAAAAAGCACCCTCTTTCCTTGATTAATGTATGTTTTTGTATTGTAAGATATTAAAGAATGTTGCTTCACCTGTAATTATAGAGAATAGTTTATTTTGGCAAAGTGCCCCAGCTTCTGGCTGCCAAGTTATGAATAATGCAATGTTCCCCATTCTAATTTCCGTGTTCTAAGTTGTGAATTTGGAGCGGGGTGCATGCAAGGGCACACACACACAACACCAAGGCTTTCTCAGTCACAAGCGCCTCTATTTTATACTTGCTTGCACAACTTGTTAATACCAGCATCCGCTTGCCAAATTCAGAGTTTGCTTCTGACTAATTTCATCTTGATACAAACCAAAAATGTTGTCTCTTTTTTTTTCCCCCCACAGAGGAATTATTTCTCTTACACTTGCATGCACCATCGCAATACCACTGAGGAGAGCTTACTGCTGCAAGAAGGCATTTTAAGATGCATTTAGTAGGGACTTGGGTAAAGATTCCCTGAAGAATATAATGACAGAAGAATTCATTATGCTTTCATATCTCCTCCACCTCTATAACACAGAGCACAACAATGTCTTTACAGAAGCGGGAAGTAAATTCAGGCACTGGCTCTTTCTCTCTGTCTTTTTTTTGGCCCGAGTTTTGCTGGGACACATGTGCCCAGCCCCAATCAAAACAGAGACAGATGGCACCGCTGATCATTCAGAATGGAAGGAGACTCGGAGTCAGCATGTTTAGATGCATTTGTAGGGCTACGCAGTATCCGCTGGCCACTGGGACTGATTTAAAAAGGCAGCTAGTGAAAGTCTGAGCTTGCGCCAAAATTTTAAATGTGCCATTTGAGCAATTATGGTTTGACATGAAAGCTGGGAGAAAGAATGCACAGGTCATTCTGATTTCGATTTAGAGACTATGTCCCCTGTTCCAAAGAGAAAATAAATGCAATCCCATTGCTTTACTGGAGCAGCTTTGGTGATAAAGAAAAAAAGCCAGGCTATGAAAAAGTATTTTGCGGCAGCAAGGTTTTGTTGAGGCAGCACAGGCTGAGTTAGAAAATGATTCTCTAAACAAAATTCCTAAAAAGAAATTAGCTCAGTTCACTCTTCAAATGTATCCTTCATCCTGGTGACTCTAACTGTATTCCTAACAGATCTGCGAGAGTGCATCATGGTCTCTATCTTAATACGAGCCAGGGCCGCAAAAGGCAGGCGATGGAAATGGAAAACGCAGCTCCTCTTCCTGCTGAGACATAGAGGTTAGAGGTTCTAGCCTACTGAAACTTGCCTCCATCCAGAAGTAAACATTTGCATTATGACCAAGCTCCATGTATAGCTAGTCTGGTACATTCTTCTACTGAAAGACTTATGGCAGCTGTAACCTGTCATGTTGCTGTGGCCTGGAGGTGGTCTGGGATTATTGGTAGCTTTGGTTGGACAATTAGGGCACAGAATTATAAAATATCCCTGTAGTGAAAGAGAATTAGCAAATTCCTACAGCTGAAAGCCGTTCAGAAAGGTTGGACATGCAGTCGAGTCCTGTGGCCAGCCTCCGTGCACAATGAAATGCCTTCTACTCCCATGGCTTGCATCCAAACGGCTGAAATAAACAGGAAATATCTATGCTACTACAGTAGCACTTGGATTCATCTGCAGCCTTTTAAGGGCTTTACCGTGGAGGTGATACGCTTTCCAGAACTTCCATTCATGACCACTGATTGGAGGTACACAAGGGCAGTGCGATAACACATCCTCCGGACAGCTTCCTACAACTGCTGCCACCCTAGAACTTTTACACTGTTGCTGCTTCCTTTACGGGGAAAGAAAGGATCAGAATTAGCATCATTTAAGGTAATCATGCCTTCAAAAAGAAACATGAGGCTATTAAAGGAGGCCATGGCACATTAGTATCACATAACCAACTGTGGTCCCAGAGCTGGAAGAGGAAACCAGCAATGCAGAGGAAGGACAGGTCATGAGCCTGCTATCTAGGGAAAAGCAGGAATGTTCATACAACTGAGTGGGAAATAGCAGCTTTTAGTTGACAGAAACCATCAAAATGGAAGAAATAAGAAGCGAATGGAGGAACAGTACGAAGCGCCTGCAGTGGTAAGGAGCGAGTAAGGTTAGGACAAATGTTGACACTAAAGTGAAGGTAAAAAAAAATCAAACACAGCTATTAGACTACGTTAATTACATCATTTACTATTACACTGCTTCTGTAAAAGGCAGTGCTGGGTTCTGTGTTACAAAGGCAGAGGAGATATGAAAGCACAATGAATTCTTCCATCATTAAATTCTTTGTGAAACCTTTACCAGGCTCCAACTAAATGCAGCTTAAAACTCCTTGCAGCAGTAAGCTCCCCTCAGTGGTATTACAACTGTGTGTGTAAGTGTAAGAGAAACAATTACAGACTCTACAGCTGTCCCAGACATGATTTAGTAAGAAGTAATATAAACTGGATTTTTTTAGGGGGTACTATTTAGTATTTATACTTACTAACTATAGTCTAACAAATGCATAACCTACCAAGAGCTGTAATTACAATCGTCCTGTTGTCTGCAGCTGTCATGACACAAACACTTACTGACTATTGTGACAGGACTCAGTCAGTGCCAAGGAAAGCAGCAGCCCTATGAATGCCAGCACACAGACAGCCCTTCAGCAGATGCATGAGAGTGACAGCACGCTGGCAGTGGATGGGGCACAGCATGATCCCTTTTCTGCTCTTCAAAGGAACTGTGATCCCAGCCTATATAACAATAATTGTTACTTTTCTCTTGAGAGCATCTGGGCACCATACAACCACTTCCCAAATGAAGAAATAAACAAATAAAAATCACTCCCTGCCTCTTAATTCTCACAGTGTAGGTAAGGGATGTGAATAAACAGTCACGTCCTCAAAATATTTTCAGAAGGAACACTGCAGGATCTGCAATGCTCCACCAGAGACATTGTTAAACACAACAGGCTAATTTTAGGGACAAGTCCTTTCTCTGACAAGCTGCTCACAGATCTAAGGGCAGAATTTGTCTGCTACAAGGCAGCTGTTTGTGTTTTACAAGCTAAAGTTTCTCTTACCTATGGAATAACTCCAATATTTCACAGGGAATCATCATCCATCTAACTGAAGTACCCTCTAACGGACCATCAGCCTCATATCCCCTTTGAAATAGCACAGCTGAGCACTTGCTGGGCCACGATTTATTTTTTACCTTCTAAGACATCTTGCTAACTCTATAGCTCAACAGTGACAGTCGAATTTCACACTGCGATAGCCCCCCATCGATTTTTCATTCCCAGGAAGCAACTCCACAAATTAAAGTTAACAGCATTTCTGAAACTAAGGGAAAAAAAAATAAAAAGAAGAGGGGAAAAAAAAAAGAAAAGAGGGGGCAGGCGAATTGGAAGATGCCTAAACCGCGCCCCCAAAGTAGGAATAAAATTACTTCCCGGGGTTTTCACCAGTGATGGGACAGGAATGCTACTGTCAGCAGCCACACAGGGTTTGCAGATGCTTCAGCTCTAAAACATCACAGATTCAACAGACGTTAAGAGTCCCTCCATATACAAAGATGTCAAAATCTACAAAAAACTGTCACAAGATGTGAGAACTACACCAAACCTCTGGACACAGCTGCACTAAACAAAGATAGACCACCTTCCCCCAGGCCTGAGCTTGAACAGTCAGCCTGCTGTGCTGAGCTTCACTAACTGCTAGCCTGTGATGAACCACGACACTGGTAGAATTTCAGCTGGCGCAGCGGTAATAATGTTTGAGACCATCACTGGCACACGCAACTTCTACTGAACGGTTAAAAGAGGGAGCAGAATAAAGAAATGCAGCTCAGCACTCTGCTCTCTGCCGCCACAACCTAGAGCAGGATAAAATGCCAAAGTCTCACTTTGTAAAGAAGCAAAACATCTACTCATGCACCCTTTCAATACTGAACACCAGTATCTGTTACAAGCACCTATTATGTACTCCTGAATTACTGCAAGGAAAGACTAAAATGTAATAATGATAAAAAACTGAATACAAGCAGCACAGCCCATCAGTGTGTTCTCAGCCTGGCTTTGACTGTACCATGCTTCAGTTCAGCTTCTGGATCGAGTCTGAAGTTTACACGGGCCGATCTAGGACTGGACCCACCAACAGCATCATGCTCTCTCTTAGTAGAGCACAAAGGGTTAGTTTGTTTATGATCCAAGCTCATTTTTCAATTCTGTCTTTGCTATATGACATTCTTGTCTCTCACCAAAGCCTATTAATGGTGTGACACTATGGAGAAGTGCTGGGGAGTGCTTATCCTCTGGTGTGAATTCACAGCAGCTTCTGTTTCCCTCTGACACATCAGCTTAAGCGTGGCTCCTTCCCTTTCAGGCCTCTGCTAATCCTCCGGCTTCACACTCGCTCTGCTCCTGTGTCCCCATCTGACCAGGAGCAGGGTCCTTGCAATAGACACTG
Organism: Baryphthengus martii; assembly: GCA_013396935.1. Taxonomy (NCBI): domain Eukaryota; kingdom Metazoa; phylum Chordata; class Aves; order Coraciiformes; family Momotidae; genus Baryphthengus; species Baryphthengus martii. The sequence goes on along the minus strand of VWZK01009842.1, from coordinate 672,559 downwards.
CTTCCTCCCTAAATGCTCTCACATGCTGACTCTTTGCATAGGGACCCCAACCTAAACTTTAATTTTAACCGATGCTCGTTCCCGTGCTGCTGCGCCAGAGCGCCTCTGGAGCTGAGGCTTTTGGAACAACTGGATTGGAAAGAAATGCAGTCAGCGGGGGAGGGGAGGAGAGAGGAGACAGGAAAAACAAAAAAAAAAAATACAATTGCTTTTTGTCTCTAAAACCCTCTTTTTAACCCAACGAGCGTCTCATCCAATGAAGCATGATAAGCATGAAGTGTTATATAAAGAAGATAATTATAAAGGGATTTAATGCTTGGCAGGCTTGGATCGCAAGGTTTATAGCGGAGGCAGCATACTCACTTAAACAGCCTTGTGTCCGGGTTTACTATTATGCGGACAGCGTGGCTGGGGCCACGCGGAATCAGAAATAAGATTTGTTTTATGAAAAAAAAAAAAAAGAGCACAGCCCCCTTCCCACCAAGGATGGCAGCTCCAGTCCCACCTCCTTCCACTTCTGTCCCATCCCTGATTAATGATGTTGTCTGCCTGATTTATGACCCACCCCAACAGATTAGAGTTTCCCTCTTCAACCTCACCCCTCCCGAGAAGGCGCAGCCACACTCTGCTGGAAATATTAGAGAATTATTAAATAAACATTCATACGTCATGTCTCTTCCCATACTGAGCTCATCGTAGTCAACGCTCAGCGGCCGGGCCCTGTTTGCTTTGGGGCTGACACCAAACAGCTGGAGTGATTCATGGAGAGGCTGGCTACAATGCTCTGTGCCATATATCATGCTCGCAGCGCTCCCTGCCCCGGCGGAGATAAACTGATCAACCACAACGGGCTGGAATGAATTTATGACAACACAAAATTGAGGAAAACAAATGGGAGGTGACCCAGTGGGCCACTAACCCAGACTCTCTTGCTGGCCTGCAATCTAGTCTGGTGGCAGAAAGCAAAATTGAACATTGGCACTCTGAATTAAGATGCTGGCTTTTAACCCCGGCGAACCTCAGTTTCAAAATGGCACCAGATCCTCGCAGGCAGCATCTCGGGAAGGAGGAAGACTTCTTTTGAGCAAAGTGCCTTTTGCAGCTCTCTGTGCACACTTCCGCTGAGGGTACGATGTTGGTGGAGGAGTCGAGGAGGATGCCTGGGAAATTAGGGACTGGCTGCTCTCTCTGAGAAAAGATGCATCTTGAGTCGAGGTAAAGGAGTCTTGCACTGGCAGAGTGCTCAGCCAGTGCAACACTCCTTTACCTCTCCCCATGGCATCTCCCAGACACCTCACATTGGTGAGATTAGAAAAGCTCAGTAGGGATGAGACACTCCGCAGTGCTGGGAAGGAGAGGTGGCACCAGTTCCACCTCCCATATTACCCATGGCTGCCATCTGAAGTTCAATGCAATGCAGATGAGGTCAACAGTAAGAAACCTGCACAAGTTACCAAGGACCTGGCACGGCTGGGAAGGAGAGCAGGGACCAGCACCACGTGTCTCAATACCCGTGGCTGCCATCTGAAGTTCAACACAACACAGATGAACTCAATCTGCCCAAGGTATCGATGACCTGGCATGGCACAAGCAGCAGGACAACAAATGCAGACTTACACCAAACCCTTTGTGCAAGGGACTCTTTCCCCAAACCCTAAGTTTAGATCAAATTAACTTGCTCAAGCAAGGAGCTTCAGTTGCTTGCCAAACAGAGGACCACCTGCTGTACTGCATCCGTGGATTAAAAAACAAGCAAACAAAAAAATCAACTCGCTTTCCTTGCCTGTACTTATTTTTGGAAGAGGGGAGGGGGAAGGAATGTCATTCTTAGGAGAGAAGGATCAATACGTGGATCACTGCTAATTCTATTAGGCACTGCTCTGAACGGAGAGCACGGCTGACACAGGTGGTAAGCCATGTGCTTCTGGACAATTTAAAAAATGCTAATCAGACGCTACACGGGGTTTAACATGCCAATCAATAACGCTCAGATTTAAAGGCAAAAATTAAAGTCACAAACAATGGAATAAAGTGATGCTGCCAAAAACTTCCTGTAAGCACCACCCAAAACAAGAAAAATGAAACCAATTTAGCTCCAGATTAAGAAACAGGAACTAGAGATGAATCAATTTAGCCTGTTGGGCTGGGTCGCCATATATCATGGCTCAGCGGTGGAGTGGGAAGCAGCCAGACAGTGTGAAACCCTTCCCCCTCCTTTTCTGTAGGCTTCCAGCTCTGATCCCTGTTATCAATTAATTTAACAGAACCCCTCTACAGAGACAAGCACACAGAACATTCAAGACTCCTTAAACGGTAGGACAGAATTTATTTATCACACACAAATCTCAAAGGAAAGAAGGAAAAAAAAAAAAGCAAATAGGAATTCTCCACCTGAAACACCATCTTGTTTTCCGAACCTTAGTGAAATAAAGCACCTTAAATAAAAAGCTCTCCCTGACACTTTCAAAAAATCAACATTATTGAAAGACTCAGCAAGACACTTAAGGCTTTTCCTGTCATTTCTATTTGCTGACTTTTTGCATATTTTGCAGAACTGAAGCTTTCGCGGGGCAAGATTATTGTGGAGCAAGGTGTGTGTGCGTACATATGAGCACACACACACACACACACACACACCTCTCCCCACTTCACAGCAGTGTTAGCATGAGTGTTGTTTGGAAAGGATTCTGGGATCCTTCAAAAGGTGCTAGCTAAAGCCTCTTTGATCAGATTATTAAAGCTATGTCAATTTTATCACTTGAGCTCAAGTGTTCTGGAAAATGTCAAATCCTTTCAGCTCCCACAGTTTAAAGATTTTCAATAGGAGTGGATCTGGGAGGGTGGAGGGCTGCTGGGCTGACAGGCAGGAGGCCCAAAGGGAAGCCAAGCAACGGCTGAGACGGAGGCTGACCGATTAGGGCAGAAGGGATGAGTCCTTGCCACCAACTCAGCATGGCAATGGTTGGCTCACTCAAAGGACAAAGTGGCTTCTGCAGTGACCTGCAAGCTCCCAAACTCAGTGGTCCTTGGGCAAAATCTGCTCCTGGAGAAGCATCAAACAGCAGACAGCCCACATTAGGGACACACTAATAAAGGGCCTTGTAAAAGGAAAAGTGCTGAGACAGCAAAGCAGTATTAAAGTTTCTCTACAGCAGGGAGTTTCCCCAGTTAACCCCTGACTGTGAGCATATGCTTTGTCAGGTTGCCTGAACTGTCAGAGATGCTGAAACGTGCCAGGGACACAACCTCTCAAGTCAGGACCAGGGGCAGGAGGAGAACAAACAACAACTTTTTTGTAAAGTCATCTTAACACACCACCAGATTTTTTTCCCCATCCCAAATTATCAACGAACCTCACCCTCAAAACGTTAATGTGTGCCATTATTACCTCATTGCTTCTACCTCACTCAAGCTGTTGTGTCTCTCTCTTGATCTTGGGGAAGCATTTTATGTCAGGCAATAATCAAGTTACAACACTACCCCATCCCAATTACTGCAGCCCACAGCAGCAGCGAAGATGCTGTAGTTTTGGGCTTGGATCATCAAATCTGCCTGAGTAGCCAGTCACCCAGGCAGCACATGGAAGGAGGCTGGGGGTAGAGGTTGTTATTCAAATGCAATGTAGATAAACCCATTTGTTTCTCTCCTGGCCTAGGCTACAGGACATCCAGTGAGCAGGAAGGGACAGGGAAGGAGGTGGCCAGGAGCCCCTGCACAACTGCGTATCCAAACACTGGGACTTAAACTTCTGAATGAACTAGAAGGGTTGCAGAAAAAAAAAAAAAAAATCAGGAACCGAGGTATTATTTCCATTAGCAACCACATAAAGGTGAAATCTGGATCTTAAGGGAAAAGAAATTCTCTCAGTGAGGCTTCTATCAAGTTATGGGGCTGCTGCGATTCACTTCTGCTGGAGAGATGGAGGGTAGAACATGTAGGTACCATGGAGAAAACAGAACAGAGACCATATCAAGAACTGCCCTCAAAAATCAAGGTGCAACAATAAGGTAAATCCTCCAGCAAAACTGATAGCAGAAATCTTGCAGGGGGTACCAAAAAAATAAAAATAAAAATCCAAGTACAGCTTGACAAGTCAACTCCTTTTGTCAGGTTAAAGTGGGTTCGAACCTTCACCTCTTGTCCAAAGTCCCAGCTCTAGTCTAGGCTGTTATGCACCACAAAACATATCTGAAAAAACACCACAACTAAAATACAGTAGAAAGCATGGATGAATCTATTTACATATTGTAAAAGAAAACAATTTGTAGTGGAGAAGCCCTTTGGAAGTCATGCACAATCCCTTGTCACTGAGTACCTGCCCACATTGATATCTGGGGATACTCCCCACAGGCCCTCTGTGGACACAGCAGCAAGTCAGGACACCAAGAGCTCCAAGTCCAGGCTTCACATTGGAGCACAACTTCTCTTCTTAGTGGTAAAATCTTCAAATACGCCTACCCTCAGCCTAGCATTGCTTCTGAAAACAGCAGATGGGACACAATAGTTCCTTAAAACAAGAGAAAGGAAGGCTATCCGCTTTACACTCACTTTTCAATGTCACTGTTCTTACAGGTCTTCTGCATGGTCTCCTGTTTACTGCTTTCACCATTACTTGTTGAGGGCATTTCTGTTGAGGAAAGAACAGATAAATTAGTAAGAGAACATTTGATCACTGCAATGAAATAGCCTGAGCAAGTTACAGTTTCAGAAGCAGAGGACTTTGATGAGTCATTTTCATGTTGATTTTCGGGAAGAGAGATAAGAGACCAATGCTACGTGTCCCTGTCTGGCAGGGACGTCCTCTCTCTGGACAGCACCAGTTCTATGATCTGGGGCCAAAGACACAACTCCTTATCTCTCCCCACTTCATACTGACTGACTCTCCCAGACGTACAAATTGTTTAAGCTAGTATTTAATTCAGAAATGTTTGATGTGGCTGCCATGTCAAAATGTACTTATAAGAAAGGTGGGTCCAGAGCAAACCTACCCAGACCGGATCTTGCTCTCAGCTTTTCCCTTTTTCTGAGACCACTCAGACACAGACAGAAAGAAAATTATATGCCAGGTAAATAGTATGACAGAACAATCTGCTCATAGCTCTCCTAGTACTAGCAGTCGCATGGCCCCTCCCAGCACTGGAGAGAGTGCGAGATATCAGCTGGAAATGAGCCAGATGAACTGTCGTGGGGCCAGTCCCTGGGCTGTAGGTTCAGCATCATGGCTTCAGGTAAAAGGTAAGAAGAAAACAACTCATAGCAAGTGCTATCACAGCTGCTTCTGCATGACCTCTGAGGCTGTAGTTACTGAAGCTGAACACACCTACAAGCAAGTGCTCCTACATAGCAGAAAATAAATGTGATTGCCTATCCCACAGACGAAAATGCCTGTGATAGCTATCCGATGTTCTCCATTTAATCATCATGCCCTTGGCAAAACTGGTTCTACCCACACCCCCTCCCACTGCAAGCAGTTATGTCTTGTAGGTACTTTCAAGGCTGGGAATCAAATGCCCAAAGCATTACCATAACACAACAGGGAACAAAATCATTGGGACACGTCTCTTCAGGTCGCTGAGCTTCAGTTCCCTTCCTAAGGGAGCTGGAACAGCACTGCCCAGCTCCAGAAATGGCTTTGGCATCTACAGCTGGAAAGCGCCAGGTTTTATTATTCTCATATTTCCACTAGGTTGCTGCTTACACTTCCAGGGCTGCTGGCATTAAATAAAAATCCCAGCAGTCAAATGGGTTTAACAGCACACCCCACCCTCCAACCCTGCTTAATGCTACGAGCTTTCAAATAATGCATGAAAAGGTACAATTTCACATTCTCTTGTTTGCTCTGGAGTCTCAACTACAAGGTCATGAAGTAGGACAAATCCCAGAATTCTCAGGTGCAGGCTTCAGAGCTGCAGGCTTTTCTTGCCATACATAGGCCAGCAAGGACAAGATCTACCTATCACAGATCATGATACAAGTTTGCAGCACACCCTTTTAAAGAAAGGATGATAAGAAAGCAGCTGGAAAAAATCCCAAGCAACAGGTGCCTGCGTACTTTAAATCTCCAGCAACTGAACATCACCGTCACGTAGTCAAGCTCTGATAGCTCCCTCTGATAACAGCAGTTTGTCTTTTAGTGACATGACAGCAAGTCAATCCAACCCCTATCTCCTATCACCACACCAGTGAAGGTTGCATTTTTGGGAACTCCTTCAGCTGCCACTAACTACAGTTAATTGTACTGTAAATTTTCAAAAACGTAGTGTGACTGTATGTGCAAATGTGTCTGCTGGCACTGTGAAAGAGTACAGCTAACTACTATTTGCCTAATTACTGGCAATGAGGAGATCCAGAATATCTATCTGCCCTCCTACAGCATATAAACAAATTAATAATTTGCAAGTTCGACACTCACCGTCACTGGCCCATTTAGAAAACTCCGGTGTTATTCGAGTACTGGGTGTGCCACCACTAAAAGAGAAAAGAGCAGAATGCTGAAGGTTGAATATAGAAAATTTTGCTGCTCAGGAAAAGTCACCCCATCCACCCATCACCTCTCTCTCAATACTTCTATCCGTCAATCCAGGCTTCAAAATGTGAGCAGTTGGCCTGCTGCAGGTGGTGTTTTTGTCCTATTCCACATTTCCACCAGCGTTCTCCCAACCTGCACTTCTAGCTGTGACCTCTGCTGAATCACATGGTGGCTGTGGTGCTGACTGAAGGCTTGGGATTCAAACAGCACCTCTGACCCAAGGCTCACTTCTGAATACACAGTTTCAAAGATGAAAACTTTACTCATGAACAGAAATCCTCTCTGTTGCAATAGCTTCTCCCTTTAAGAATAACTTTACACCTTCATAAGCCCCATCTTTTCCATCTTCCCATTTGAAGAACAGCAGCATTGAAGTACAGACAACTCATAACCCTGTCCATTCTCTTGGAATCCAGTAACAGAGACTGTAAGTGAAAGGAATCTTCTGAGCAGGCTGCACTCCTGTGGCTGTGCAACATTTCAGCTCTATGAGCTAAGACAGTTGCTCTCAAAAGGTAGTGAAGGCTCCTTCTTCAGGGTATCAGCTATCCTGCTGCATTTCTACAGAAACTTGCCAAAATTTAAAGTTCTTTTACAAGCAATATCACCTCTCCTGTTTTAGAGATGGGCAAACAAGTTCAGGAGACATGCAAGGATCCTGCTCAAATTGCAAAAATATGTGTTAGGTGCAATGCCCATGAAGTTAATGAGTTTCTCAAGTCCTCAGTCATCTCCCTAAGCACTAAGTGTCCACAGCCACCGATACGGGATAGCCTGATAATCTCCTGCTACAATACCACTGTCCTGGCTGTGAAGGAGCTTCAGCATCCTTGACACCCTGCCTATGGACTAGCATGGTTAGCAAAGTACTGAATGGACCAATGGTTTGGATCCACTGTGGCAAATGCCACTTTTCTATGGAGTGGAACCTAATTTTGAACTAGTATTTGTGACAGGCTAAGCAGTAAGAAAACTTCATTTCACTGCTCTATCAATCACTTCAACCTTGACCTCACAGGATCACTCAGTGAAAGAGATAGAGGGGTAATTTAAGCCCTGTGTTATGCAGGGCAGAGGGCTTAGAAAGCAATCCTAGCTCCCTGTTAAGACTCATTTTATTTGCTGAAATGCCTCCCCAAGTGCCCTGAGCACTGGCTGCCTACGTTCTCCACAAACGTATAGGGTGAGAGCACACATCCTGCCTCAAGCCCAGAGCTGAATGCAGAAGGAACAGTTTGAGTATCCCACAGCATATAATGACATGCAATAAAGTCATACCCTGGGTGCCAGACTCCTAATGTGCTGAACAAGATTTGGGTGGCACCACATTAGACTGCCACTAAGAGGCCATATTTCATCGTGAAGCAAGATGACATATAAGGCCTTAGTACAGCACAATTGCCAGAATTCACCTTCTGCCCAGCACAGCCCAGGAAGATGGCAGCACTGGCTGGTTAAGGAAGGGAGAGTGTGCAGGGAGGCTTTATGAGGCTGCATGGGTAGAAAATGCGACTCACCCATCACACTATCCTATTGCATTCAAAAGAATGGTTATTTTCCACAAACCGAGATTCTCCGTAATAATTAAAACAAATCAGAAAGGCATGGTACTTACTTTAAAACAGCACCTCGGAGCGCCTCCCTCTCTTTGGCTTCGCCTGGCTCTTCTCCAGTGCAAGGGATAACGTCTGCCTCTGTGTACCTGAGCACATGGGGTTAAGGAACGTACAGCCTTGCTGCAGAGTGTGGAAAGGCTTTTGAGGTGGTTAGGACACTAACTGGGAACAACTCAAAAGAAGAGAGGCTGGCTCGCTTTTAAGTTCTGGATTAAAGTTTTGCTTTAGGTGGAAAGAAACAGAAAAGTAATTTGAAAGAAACATGATGCCACAGCCTCTTACATGGGGGAAACCAGTTCCTCAACCTCTGGTAGCCTAACTTGCACAATTCCACTATTTCTGTTTTTGAGGTTGAGATCTTTTAACCAGCCCCAGGATTGGGGCTTCTGTCTTAAAGGCTTGCACTGATTTCAATAAAGTCTATTTCTATAGCTATACATCCCCCTTCATCACAGTTAAGTCAATGTCTGTCTAACAGCCTTGCAGGAATTCCTCCTTGATGGCCGTTACAGCTACTGCAGGGCAGAAGTCTGCCCACAACTCTCCCAGAGATGTGTCCGAAAAGCCTGGCTCCCAGATGGGGAAGTTCCCAAAAACAGGCCTTAATGATAGTTCCACCCATGAACTGTCTAATGTGTCTAATGAAACAAAACAAAACAAAAGGTCTCTCAGAGTGGTAGGTGAATAGTGCTTGAATGTTTACTGCACAAAACCCCTAATAACAAAAGGGTGTCCTGTGGAATATAAACTCAATAAACCCATGAAGCAGGAAAAACTATCCATATGGAAGAAACCTGGATGGAGACAACAGATTGCTTATGAAGCAGAATAGAGAAACATTGACTTTGACCTCCTGCAACGTCTCCCACAGACTTGACCAACTGGGTCTGAAGTACTGCTGCACCAACAGAAGGATCTCAAAGGGACTAATTGGGAATCCCTCCTAGTTCAAATAATATGGTAACTGGAGAAAGTGGTGTCATTTCCCAGTATGGCTGGACACAGATTATTCATTACTACCCAGGGCAGTGCTGTATGAAAGCTAGCTGAAGATGCACCTCTAGATTCCCTCTCAGTAGGAGCCTTTCAAAAACGATACTGTGGTTTCCCGTATTCAAGTGTGTCGTCTCCATCCACATCCAGGTCAGCATCGCTGTCTGGATTCTCCTTGCCACTGCACATGATAAACCCAGAACCTGGAAGAAAATAAAACATGTGGATGAGCATCTCCTAATGATGGTGCGATAGCACCAGTACACAGGCTTTACTCTTAACAGCCTCCCAAAAGGTACCACCTCCAAAGACTGCACAAGAACACTTTTCAGACTGCACAGAAAACACTCACAGAAATGCTCCAACTTCCTGGATTTTATGCTCCTCAACACCAAAAATGAAACATTCTTGACCTTTTGCTTTCCACATGAGTTATTTTGAAGTTGAAGGTACTGGTTCTCTTTCAAAGGCAGGGGAAAAGAAAAATGAAGTGAAGTAGAGAAGACTGACTTTTCATAGAAAATAGAGAAAACTGAATTTTTCACAGAAGTGGTTAACACAAAAACTCTACTATTAGCAGGTAAGAGAAGGCCACAGGGACATTCTAAGTTAGTCCTTAATTCAGATGCAGAGAACAGGCAGAGGCTAAAACACAATGAAAACATCTTTTTCTTTTTTAAATGTATTTAGTCATTGGATTTTTACTACATAGAACATTTAATAGCAAGCCTGTTTCTAGGCATAAAAAATTAGAAATAAAAAAATAATAAATCAGACTGCACAGTCATTAACAGCACTTTATAAGCACTTCTTACTAGAGCAAATTCCAGTGCAAGTCAACACGAGTTCTGCACTTCCAACATGAGTAGATCATGCACAAGCTCAGCCCCAACTCCAGTGGGAGCACATCCCACTTTTATCACTAAAAGAATAAGGTAGATGTAGCCTTGGCTTTGCACAAATGCCCCCAAGGAAGGTACATTACTACACTGTGAACAGGGTTCTAAATGAGAAGACAGGCTAAAATTCATGTAGAAGCACTGAATGTAAGGTGCATATCTGAAGAATGAGGACGTTCCTAAGCATTAGGGTAGCCCTTTAGTGCTACAGATGTCTGAGCCTGTTCATCCCACCGGGCTCTCACCAGCACACACACGTAAGCTCGTGTTGCCAGCAGCAAACTTGCACTTTTCCAGACCAGAAGGGCGAGCTGTATTTCTAAGTCTGCATCTCTGCAGCCAGCATGGCCAGGTGAAGGTCTCATTTCCAAGGACACCACGCAGACACAGCTCTTTACAGTCGCTCTCTAGGAATGAATGCTCTCGTTGATTCATTAAGCTCCCAATAAAATTTGTTTATATGGATTTGATATTTCTCTTCCCTGAATATAAAGAAGGCTCTTAACGAGTGATAAGCGTAGCAAGGCAACGATTTTAAGACTAACCTTTCCCTAGAAGCATAAACCACTTTTTACTTCAAAGTAATTGCCAGTCTTAATTTGTAGCAGTTGTAGCAAAAACAGCACGGACAATGCAGCGCCCGCGCCAGGAGCCACACTTTGTGGTCCAGCTCTGCAGTGTCACTGGGGCAGCCCTCTTCCAGCACTGCCCTTATAAAGCGCTCCACAAACTGGATGCACACTTCCAGCCAACACGTCACGAGCTGCCTTCTCTTCCTCTGATAGCTCATCTAGTAAATCGTGACTCCTTCAGTACATCACAGCATTTGGGAGAAGATTTAGAGGAGTAAGAGAGACCTGTCAAAGAAGTTGGATAGTCTTTCAAAGCTGCCTTAGAAGTTGCAGTGGGTGATGGGGTGCTAATTTACAGTCATGGCATTTAACCTGCAGTGACACCATCCCCTGCACCTGGCATTACTTTAGCCCATCACTTCTCAGAGGCCATAAACTCTGGACACACAGGTCTTAATTTTTCTTGTAGCTGTGGGAAATATAAATCATGCAAAGCTGGAGCTGTGACTTGGCCAGTCCCAGAGGCGATCTGAACATTAGCCAGACAATGAATACTTGGAGCAAGTGCCTTGTGGGGAGAAAAGGTGTCCAAAAAAGTGAACATAACTGAGACTGCTCCCCAGGTCCCTTGCTCTGCAAGGATGCCAAGCACACGACAAACACGCACCTTTCTATCAATTTTGTTTCCAAGTGACTCAAGTCAACTAGTGGCTTATGGTTAGAGCTTAAGAAAAGATCTACTTACTGCAATACAATTTACAAATATTAAGGCACCCTGACTTTAGAATCCTGATGTCCTTGCTCTCAAAAACCTTTGTATGTAAGAAAATCCCTTCTAAGTCTTAAAAGAAAACACTCCAAAGGTTTTGCTGAATCTAGCTCTGTAACAGGAACCACTGCATTGTCAACAGAGTACCATCCTCCCTACATGGGTACAGGGGAAGGGTTTGGACAGTAGCTGTAATGGTGACAGAAACACACTAAGATGATCTGATATAGCATTTCAGTCAGAGAAGAGGGCATAGTAGAAATGTTCATAGGTTAAAGATCAGGGGCAGGAGAAGGTCAAGTTTTCTTTTCTGGTCAAACCGCGACTTCCAGGCCAGAGCCTAAAGGAAGTTTCAGTAAGGTGATCCGACTCTTAGATTTTTACCAAATGTGGATTTAGGGTTGGTGTCTTTTTTTTTTGAACATGACCAAGTGAAATCCATTGCAACAAGGTAAAAGAATGTGATTCAGAAACTGTACATTAAACAAAGTAACCTCCGTGTATCCAGAGAAAACTCTGAATATAAGCTGTGCTATCAGCTTCAGGACTTCAAAGGTCTTTAAAAAAAAAAAAAAAAAAAAGGAAAAAAACCAAAATCTACAAAATATGTTTCCAATCTGAATCAAAAGGTCCATAAATCCCACCAGCGCCACTGCACGCAAGGGAACATGATGGAAAGCTCGGTCCAGCATCACCTGCGGAGCAAATAGCCTGTTACTAGCACCCTAATGCCCCTTCAACTGCAGCAGGGATGGATTTTGTGGCCAGTTCCGGTGGGCTAGGGTTTGGTGCCACAGTTTCGACCTTACTCTCCTTGTCTAACTTCCTGGGGTTGCTTCCATGCACAAAGCCAGTGAAAACACCCACACAGCTGTTCAAATATTTGACGTCTGAACTGCTTGACATTATTCATTCATCTCAAGCTCATTCAAACCAGATTTCTGGACAAGTGCTGTTATAAATGGATTAAGAGGACCACTAAATACAAGGAAGGCCCGATAGGATCACACCTGCTTCTTACTAACTCAGCCCAAGTGTAAAGAGGGCTCACAACTTCCATCTCCCGCTGGCAGCATCCGTTGCCTTGCAGGAGAAAGGAAAACGTGAAATGGACCACAGAGGATGTTGAGCAGAATAAAATGGCATTTGCAACAGCATTGTTTTGAACTTACTAGAGGAGAACGGGAGCTTCCAGAAGACTCCCTATCACTACACTCAGGTGATTTGCAATTCAGTAGCATGCACTGGGAATGGAGAAGGGTTCCTCCAGCTTCTGAAGGTCATGGAGTAACTCACAGACATCAGCAAAGCTACCTAGAGAAGACCTCCGAAGCCAGTGCTGCTATCCAGAGGTCAGTGCTCAGGACCAGAACTTTATCCCAACGTGTAAATAAAGCGAAATCTGACAACTGAATGTTAAGTTGTGAGTCTGACCTAGGAATTCACAAAAGACATGATCTGTTATTCACAGAAGCAGCTGTAACTCTTACAAGGATGGTCACTTAAAGCCTGAGGAAGGTGTGAATTTGAAAACACTACTTTCAAATGAAAAAACACCCAAACCAAAATGCAGACTCCCCCTGCATCTTTTCCTTTCCTTCTTGAATATTTTTTTGGTCTTGCCGCGCATTTGGTAGGAGGCAACCGCTTGTCATATGCTGCCTGCCCCGGTACAATTAGCCTCCTGATGCTAAAGCAGCACAACTCTGACAGTCTTAATCCCAGCTGCCTCCTTAAGGTCCAGACAAACAGCAGTGAGCAGGCAGGTCAGACGCTGGGGCCATTAAGCAGAGAAAAAACAAAGTTACAGCTCTGTCTCCAATCCCCATTGCTCTTGTAGCCAGGTGCTCTGACAGGCAATTCCAGCACTGGTATTGAGTGGCACCTCTATAAACCCTGTGACAGTTTGGGAGACAAACTCTCCCATCAATCAGAATGTACCTATCAGGATCACTTACCTAGAGCGCCCGCCACCCTCCAGCACTGTGTACACAGCTTTGCTTGGGCTGGCCTCGGCGAAGTCTGACTGAGCACCAATTTGATGTAGCTTCTGAAAAATTTAGGTACTCCACACAAGGAACAGTGTGTTTGAAATGCTGACTCAGAGGTACAAAAAGCAGAAAAAATCTGCATGCCTCACTGACGTTGCCAGACTACAGACACCATCAGGCTACAGAAATCAGCTGAGCTTGAAGGGGACTGGAAAACACTTCTCACTTTCTTCCACGTGCCTATTAATAATGGCTGGAGACAAATCTCATCACAAATCCTTTTCTTCCCCTTTCCATAAGTTGTCATAGCAATTTTCTTGCTCCCAAGCTGTCCCCTATGCCTAAGCATCCTCTCTGACCTCTAACACTGCTTCTCAAATCTCACCTCCTTTGTGCAATCCCCCCTGATGACCGGTCATCTCAACATCTCTCAGGTGAGTGGTGGCTTGAGCTAAGGTTGAGAGTCATTAACATGATATATAAGCAGATTCACAGAACAGATAAAAGGGCCTTACGCTGAAGTCCCTTCTTTTCTCCATCACATTTAGAGGTAGATGGTCAAAGTGACAACATATACTGCTTCAGGTGTTGGCAACACTGCTGGATCCTGCGCACAAGCCCACACAGAGACTGGCAGTCTCAGAAGAAGAAAGGTAAGACAACTAGATGAATGCAGATCCAACCAGCCAAATTCCATCAGTACAGGTAGAAAAGCACAGACTTGCTGTGCCCAGCCTCTGCTCCTCAGCTCCCATCTGAGCAGGTTAAAGGCAGTTTTGGGGTCCAGCTGTTCTACACACATTTAATTATCACTCCAAATAAGACTGAGGAACAAAATTGAGAGGTTATTATTTGCACCACCATTATGAATGCATCTATGAGACGCTGATTGCAAGGAGGACCAAACTCATCTGTATAACTGGCACTTCTCCTGTCTGGAGACAGGAGACACCTTCCCAAGGAATGGGAGGGTGTCAAATCTATATTGGAAATATCCTAGAAACCCAGAATTTTTGTGTAAATTCTCTAAGTGGATCTAAATCTAAATCCATCTCAGTGGGATGCAGCTCTACTGCAGCCTCTTTTGGCTGGGAAGAGGCATTCATTCTGCTTGCAGGTAATTTACACATGTTCAGGAGAGAAGAAAAAAAGCCTCCCGTAAATCTCCAGGACCGCAGCCTTTGCTAATTACACTCCTTGCAGTGACCCTCTCCTGCACAACCTCCCTTTCCAGCACATTCACTCTATTTTCTTAACGAAATGTCACTCGTTGGCTTCTTGGAGAGTAAAAACAATGAAGGCAATAAAAGTAGCTTATGCAGCCACACGGCCAGGCCTCACATACACTTCCTGAGAATGGCTCTAAACTGGGTTTATTTCATCAGCTGCTGAAGCATCCCAAACTAGTACTAAGAGGACAAGGTGGCACAGATACTGTTTTGTTTTAAAAGGCATTTGGGAAGACAGAGGAAGCTATTAGAGATTCTTGAAAACAAGAGGAAAGCAGAGACAAGGCCACGCTGAATGGCAGTCTTTCTGTAGATCCGTGACACATCCCTAGCCGACAGTGAAATTGTTCCTCCATTTTTTTCCTAGTACAAACAGGAATAGCATAGTTCTTCTGGTGAATTTCCCATCCTGTGGCGGGAAAAATTACATTCAGAGGCCATGAAAAGCTGCTTACAGGACAAGCGTTTCATTTCTCTGGAGCCAGATCTATTTCAAAGAGAACAGTGATTTACCTGGAAAACTGACACCCAACTGTGTCATTACAGCGTACACCTGAAATAGCAAATGCATCCATCTGATGCCATTTATTAGCTCCCATAGAGGCACAAATGGGCTGCCAGAGACCCAACTGTTTACCAGTGTCTTGGATGCTTACGGTGATCTTTGCTAACCGACCAGAGGAACAGCTGCCTTTAAAGAAAGGGGCCATATAATTTTACAACCATTAACATCATTTCACAGTAGCATGCTGAACAAAGGCCAGGCGAGCTCCACTGTACAGAGAAAGAGCCAGCTGCTGCAAGACTCAGGGAAGAGGCTTCCCCACACCTCAGAGTGCCAAGGAACATTCCAAAAATTTCTTTTATGCCCTTCCGTAACCCATCAGGTGTAGATCGTGGCTACAGAGGGGAAACTGCACTCAGACCAGAGATCTGGTCTGGTGTGGCCATTCACGAGTGGCTGCCTCCCAGAGCCTCATGCCAGTGTAGATGCACTATGGCGAGAACGATCTCATGTCTATCTCAAAGGCTGCTCTTCAACACCCAGAGCTGAAGTACAAAAGCAGCAGCAAGAGTCACAGTCTTTGCAGCTACAGCTCGTTTTCCAGTCAGGGAAAGGTGGATCTGAAAGCTTTTGTTCCCCTAGGGACAGGGTGGAAACAAACAAAAAGGAAGAGGGAGAATTAAAGTAATCTTGAATCACTAAGCAGATTCACATCACTGGATCAATAAGCACCACTGACAGGGATCACAGGAATGTCGCAACTTTGCCAATAATAAAGCAACACAGTAGAGCTTGGAGGATGACTTTTCTAAGGCAGCCGAGCATGAAGCAGGAAGGCTGGTGAACAGCTGAAAGTGACACTCTGGCTTACAGCGAGCTGCGGCCAGCGGTGGGGCTCGATGCAGTTTGCTTTAAATAATGATGAGCACAGAGATTGTGCTTGTGAGGGAAAGGCAGCCAAGGACTGGAAAAACCAAGGGCTAAATTTCATGGGCCAAACCCACGTGCTCTTCCCTCCAAACGAATTCTTTTCTAGGTTGGAAAGAAGAAAGAAAAATCAGTGCTAATTTAATCAATTGATCAGCCTATCGATTGCAAAACTGGAGCTGCTAGTTAGCCATGTGCTGTAATGCCCTCAACTCTGAAACCACAAAACACACCATTGATTTCTTCACTTCCAGCTCCAAAACAAGAAATAAAGCCGGGCTTTCAGTGGAAAAGCAACTTCCTCGTCCAGGGAGAAGATGCAAGCGAAGAAGAAGAGAGGCCAGGAAACAGAGACAGCCGCATCTTGCGAGGTTCAAACTGAAATTAGTTACAGATGCAGTCACAGTGTCTTGTGTAAACTCTATCGATTGGGTAGCTGACAGTCTTGGGAGCCTCCATACTAGGACAATCAATCCGGCTGCAGTGTCACCTGCCACTTTGCTGAACAGTTGACAATGCAATTATCCAGTGTGGAGGCAGGGAGTTGGCGTGTGTCAAACGCAGTTAGCCACTTTCCGGGCACTACTCGATAATGCGTTTCACCGCCGACTGTAAGAGACGACATGTGGAGACAGGAGCTGTTTAGAGCCATTGAGACCCGTGCTCCCTTTTTCCTTCAGAAAAATCTCACTGTCCCTGACTTAACAACTGTATTCTAAAATGCTATTAAAATCACGTCAATCAACTACGGTGTGCTTAAGGCTGAAGTCTGACCCGAGTGTCCCAAGAAGTAGGTTGCAGTTCTAGCAAAACTGCAGACACCTGGGAAAAAAAAAAAAATAAAAAAAATTATCAAGTGACTGTCTCAAAGCCTGGGACTTTCAAAATCAGAGCAGACAGACCACTAGAAAAATGGATGGCAGAGAGCAGCTAAGAAAATGCAGCAGATGGGACTGGAAGATCTTATGTTGCATGTCAGAGAGGTAGGAAAGCTGAAGTTTAAAGGATGCTGTCAACTTGAAATGCTCTCAATTTCAAAAAACTAAATAGCTTCAGGTGCTCTACTTGCTCCTTCACTCCCCCTGCCCATTTTCACGGTATTATAACTGCATTTTCTGTTTTCTCTTAAATTATTTTTTAACTTCTTCCACTATTGCTGGGTGACAGACATCCCTCTTCCTCCCCCAAGTACGATACATAATACTGTCAAATGGAGAGAATTCCCCTTCTTCCCACAGAAGTTGTTCCCACTGGTTAGAGTGGCTGTCTGCGTTACGTAAATAAACTAGTAAGGTTCAGTTGATTGTGCTTCTTTCAGCTAATGTGTTCTGGCAGTTTCAGCATAAAAATTAGGTTCTTACATCTTCGCACACATTCAAGTTAATGAAAATGTACTATCAACAATCAGGACTTTAACAGCTATAAGCACCAATATTTTTTTTTTTAGTTAAAGTAATTTTTGATTTGCCAAGTTCCATTGATTTCTTTGTGTTCCAAAGTGAAGAAAATGCTGTTTCTTGAAGCATTATACGAACTTTAAACACACACAATATCACATATCAATTATATGGTAGGTTTTGTTGGCTTTTCAAAGTAAGGTAAGAATTTCGATTTTTATTTCTTTTTAAATCACATACTAGTCTCACCTGTTTTTCCTGCTCACTGAAGTAAACTTCTGATATTAATATACAGTACAATACCCAGGAGACATTTACTAGCCATGAAATCCCTCAAATTCTATATGTGGACACAAACTATGGAGAAATAGGTAGAGCTTATCTGATTATTTTGTGTAATACCATGTAAACAGATCTGTTAGCGTTTTTAGATCGAGTGTTACCTTACGGACAAGTACTTGCTCTCAAAGGAGAGAGGTGCAAACATTAAGGAGTGGTTGGGATACTGCATCAGACCAGCACAAAGTACTGTCCTTCAGCAACGGACGGATTATCAGGATTAGCACCATTTTACACAGGGACTAAGGTAAGGCCTATGAGTGCACTGGGACTCAGCAGCCCTCTAAAGGAGGGATAAGGCATAGAATAAGCACTTGAGAAACACGAAATTTATACATCTTGTCCACTTGGAAGCTTACAGTGGGTAGAATTGACCAGCAGAAGGTAGCAAACCAAACACAGGAAGGCTAAAATACTGGGAGGCTGGGAAGGATGCTCATCAGATGTATAAATACATTCACCTTAGAGATGAAATAAGCAAGGAGGGATGTTGACACTGGAAATGCTACAGAGAAAGGCACTGAAGTGAGCTGTTGCTAAGTGGGAGAAAGACTAAGAATTTCATTATGGCAAAGATCCCCTATACTCTTACTGCCGACCGCTCTTGCATCCAAGTTGAAGTTTGCTTTAGCCTGCCAGGTTAAAATGATGAATTCTGACTCATCTACACAGAAATGAGGAAGATGATTTTAGTTACTAAACCATTCTTCCAAAAGGCCTAAATATGCCAGCAACACCTTCTATTTCCCACACAGTCTCTTAGGAGAAGTCACGCTTCCGCTGTTCAGCTCAAATTCTTTTGCTGAATTTGAGATCAGTTTATACCCTCTTACTAGTATGATGATGCAGCATGAACCTCCTGACATGTCAAAATGGAAAGTTTCCTTGTCTCCTGAAGCTTTCCTGAACATCTCATTATATTTTATCTGAAAAAGAGGGCACAGCTGGCTACTGGGTGAGATTCTAGAGCAAGACTTTTAAGCTCTGTCACCAGGTTTGCTACTGTAACATTAGAGAAGATGCTTCTCCATGCTTCATTTGCCATATGTGTCAAACACAGATTTTGTGGAGTTCTGTTGCAGTTTGATGTTCAGGAAATTGCAATGAGAAGGGCAACTGAGTTTTCCTCCTCCATTTGCAGCTTTCTACCAGGCAGTTACCAGACATAAGTGAAGTCACTGTGTTCACAAACAGCTGCTGCTGAGGCAGGAGAATTGAAAAGCATCTGCTTGGATTCTGAGGACAGGACCTCACACTTGAGAACATGCTTCTAATGTGGCATGTATTTGAAGGAGAACAAATTGGAGAACCGTACAGCTATTGCTCTTTCTTGGAAAACTAACCCATGCTGGACAAAGGCCAGCCTACAACATTTGCTGCTCAAACTGAAGCACGTCAATTCTACAGAGGTGGAAAGCTGACTGGGACTGCAGCCACCTGCTGGAAACTTTTATACATTTTAATATAGCCCCACTTTCCAGGCAGATGCCCTAATTGTATATGACATGAGATCCAACGCAAATGGGCACCCAAGGATAACTATAGTTTGTTACAGCTTATAGGGCTTTACCAAGTCCCTCTATGCATATGCTAAGTAGTGCTGTTCTTTTTCCCTTGATAAGACATTAATGAATAGATACAGCCCTTTGATAGCCTGGGAGGAGGGCAGCTTAGAGAAATAAAGAGAAACTTTAGAGTTAAGTATTCCCTGTGTGTTCTGTGTGTATTCTCCTTCTTTAAGACTACTGCAATCTATCAGATAAACATGACAAGGATCTATCTTTCTTGGAAAGTATCTGTCCCCCAAAATAGCCTGCCTACCATTTGAACATTTTCAGAGCTTTTCTCTCTTCTGCGTTATTTTTGATGCAACTGATCCACTAAAGGAAAAGAAATCCAGAAAAGCAGCAGTGACTAGCCAGCCACTGTGTCCAGAGGAAGGCCATTTGGAGGGGGAACTGGAGGAGAGCAGAGGAGGACAGGGCAAGTGGAAAGAACTTAGCTACAATTCTTCAATTCTTTCATATCTAAAGAGGACAGCAATCTCTGTTCTATCAGACCACAGCGTTCGTGCTTTAAATGGTACTTGCTGCTAGCTCGCTTTCCCTGTCTCTGTCTCTCTCCCTTTGAAGCAGACTGGACAGCTTCCTCAAGCTGGCGTTATCACTCCCTCTAACCACTCTTGGCAGGCAATCTAATTCCCCCTGAAAAGGTCACCGCCATTTTAACTGCCTTTCAATCACATTAAGCACGCTGCCGCTCGTGCTCAGAGCACTGCGCCCGCAGCTCTCCTGACTGAGGTGCGATCGATAAACCGACATCTCGTCCCCCCACCCGATCTCCCCAATCGCCCCATCCGCTGCTGGCCTCCTTCCCCTCTCCTGGACAAGCTGCCTTCCTGGAATGGACGGTGAGAGACCAAGTGACAAAATCGTCTCCTCAAATCCCAAGCAGCAGAAGGGAGATGCTAACCTGGCATTTACTAATCTGTGTCCCATCTGCTAAGAATCAGAAGGGTGTAAGCATCCCCCCACCTTCCCTAGACCTACAGAGGCAATGACTTCACAGGACAGTTTGCTTAGGCACCAGTCCAGACACCTTTGAAGCCGTGTTACAAAGAACAAGCCTCCCTCAAGCTTCCCTCAATGCAATCATTACCGTTATCTCCCCCCCCGCGCTTCTTTTTTTTTTTTTTCAGTTACGAGTTATGTGTTCCACTCATCGATCCCTGTGTAAGACACTGTTTTAAGTCCTCTTGCCTTTTGACTGTGCTAAGCCGTTTAAGAGATGACAGCGGCTTCTATCAGTGTGAAGCTGATGTGATTCTTTTCAGATAAAGCACTTTTTTTTCCACTCCCCCCCTCCCTTTCCCTTCTTTCAAGTAAGAGACATAGACACAAAAAGAGACACTGAATCTTTGAAAGAAAAAAAAAACCTTTTGAACTTCCCTCAGGGATTCTTTAAAGGGATAACCTTACAGTGTAAACACTGAGAGTAACGTGCATCCATTCCGGGGAGGAAAAGAAGAATTGCTACAAATATGCTGAGCATTGAAAAAAAACCAAAAACCCAAAAAACTCACATCAGAGAAGGAGCCACTTGATGCTTTCTCTTGCAAAGCCTTGTTGGCTTCCTAAACACAGAAACTCATTAAACAAAGATGGCATGAAATAATCCCCTGCAACGAAGAGCTTTCGGAGAGGGATGATTCAGAGACATGGGACAGGTAGTTACTGAATGTTCAGGCATTTCAAGAGAAATTTTAGTCTTCTGACACTATACTGAGATAGGGAAATATTTGATTATTTTATCTGTACAGCTTTTCACTTTGAAGAATGAGCTTGATTTAAACAGCACTTGGTATTTCACACTGGTAGCCTTTTGCACCTATCCCAAACAGAAACTAGAACTCTCCTACTACAAATCTGTTTCAAGCAGAACCTCTGCTGAAACAAAGTGGTTCAAATTCCATGTGATTGTCAATAATCTCCTTTTACATCCTGCATTCTTCCAGTTTTAGCTAAGCCAATTAAGTGATAGCAAATGATGCTTTAAGAAGCCAGAAAGACAGTTAGAAGTACCAGCTATTACCTGACTGAATGCCTTCACCAAACTCAACAGCTTAGGAGACAACACACCGATCCCCACAGATGATGCTCAGTTACATCACATTCCTACTTGCTGCCATCTCCTGTTCTTCAGGAGTCACCTGCTGCCTCAAGTACGCCAAGCATACGGCACACCATGGCTCTGCTGTGCTAGACCTGACTCGGGATTTGCAGCTTTAACACCAACACAGAAGACAAAGAATTTCCACCACGTCCTCACGTGAGAGGAGCGCGTCTTCCCCAAGAGCACTTTGGAAGCAAGAAGTATCATTCTAGGAACCACACAAGTGTGAGTTTCAGTCTGTAACTGCTCCCAAGTATTAGGCCAACTTCCAGAAAATCTGAGCAGGGCTTTCATTTCCCTGACCTTTTTGTTTTCAAAAAGAAAAACTCCAAGGTCTCCCAACCTTAACCCACCTGAGAATCTGGCAGGATAGTTCGTATAATTAGCAAAGAGTTTTTTCCTCACCTTGAGAGAGACAAGAACTTTTGTCCATTAACCAAAAATGATAAAAAGAAGCAGCCAAGACCTGTGTTAAGTTTGAGCTGCTTCCGTAATGCCACCCAGTGATCCGACCAACTCATGCAATACACACTGGCCACAGTGTCCTGCTCCCCATTCGCCCAGCTATGGTATCTCCCCAAAGCATCACACCATTAAAATTGAAATTAATGAGACACATGGACATCTATTTTCCCCTCCGGTTTTATGTATTTCCCCATTTCATCTCTTTAGACACTGGTGACATCCCTGTAGCCTGGCAAAGGCTGTCTGGCATCATAAAAGGCCTCTGGTTTCCACATCGCTGCTACTTCTTAGCAAAGGGAACAGAGCCAAACACAAAGCCTCGGGTGATGGGGGTTAACGAGGGCTTTGCCAACTACAGACAAAGCAGTTTTCAGCATTGGAATTCATCTCCAAAACGTTGTACTGTGCTTCAGGGCTGTAAATTAAGAATTCTGTCCCTAAAACAAAGTAAGTGTCAACCCTGGTGGAGAAAGGAAAAAGACAATCACCTTAAGGCTACCTGAAAATGCACAAAGCAAGCCTGACCGACAGAGACCTCTGGATGCCAGCAGCCAGAGACAATATGAGAATCACAAAAAGGAGCAAGAAAAAGCTTAGCTTTCCTAAAAAGAAATACAAATCAGCCAATCATGGGAAATAGTCCAGTTTTGCTTTGCCTTCCCAAATTTTACAGAAACTGCTTGCATAGAGAAAGTAGGCACTCTGCAGATATTATCTGGTAATCCCAAAATACTAGGTAAAAAGCTGGTGGCAAAGAATTCTTGCTTAGGGAAAAGGACACCTCTCTTGAGGAACATGGCAGTTGTTGAATCAAGCTGCCAGCAGAAGTGAGCTCCAGAGAAGGGCAGGGAGAAATGCACGTGCTAGCGATCTGCCAGCTGCTCCAATGGAGCAATTTCTTCAGCAGTGGCTCTGCCACCAAAAGCTGCACAGAGAGGATGTTCCTCACTACAAAGGTTACAGGTAGTTTCCTGGGCTTGCAAGCTGATTTACAGACACCCTTCACCCAGCACGACAAAGGAAAGATATCTAACCCAAAAGCCTTCCCATCAGGGTAATTACAGAGAGTTTTACAACAGCATCTAGTTGTGTTCTATGCTTCTCCTAGTCTTCCAATCCTTTGCTGGATCTGTTCATGCAACTAAACACTCTTGAAGGTGTCATGAAGGTCTCAAAAAAGGAAAGAAGAGACAGACCCCAGACTTCCTGATGGAAGCAAGGCTTTTTCCAAGTATAAAATACAGAAGTACCGGTTCATGTATGTGTAGCCATCTAGCAGAGGTTACAGCCCTGTCTGATGCTAAAATCTAACTCCTGGTAAAAGAAAGCAGTTGATCTACATAACACAAAACTAATGCATTTGAGATTTTCCCTTAAAATAAGGGGGGAAAAAAAGGCAACAAGGAGCAAGTACTTCGCACATACACCGCTTAATCACATCAATTACACACACTTTGTCCACCTGAAGCCTCATTCGAAAGAGGGTCTCCATAGGACTGAAGCAATATCAAAGGTTCAGATCACACTTCAGTGACTTAACAACTGGGAATGTTAATCAAGTGAAGACAGCACAATATCCACACCAAAGCAAGTGGAAGATTATGCTCTCCTCAAACTCAGGTGTTCAGTGGGTGAAAGAGTAAAGTATGCATGCACAAAAAAGGGTAGAAATGAACTGAGTAGCTTTTTCTAATCAGGACTAGCGGTAACAACAATAGAGACACACAGATATCCCATGCTTCCCCATTATGGATTGTAGTGATTACACTATATACACACAGTCTAAGGCCCTGCATGGTCTTATCAGACCTCCACCTGGAATCACGTAGAGATACAACTCTCCATGAGGGCACAAAAAAAGCTAAGCTAGGTAAGACTACAGACACAGAAAGCAACAGTGTGAGCTTCACTGCGTAGGCTTGAAAACCCAAAGAAGCTGCTCCTTCAATTCTGTGCTCCTGCTCATCTGCTCTGCTACAACCCAGCTACACTCTAATTTCAGAGGAAGGTAAGAGCAGATCATGAGTGCCAGGTTGTCACCAAGCACATGGCTGGCTTTCAAGTTCAACTTCCTTACATAGTAGCCTTTCCCCCTGAGATATCTTAAATTAAAATCCAAGCTGATATAGGAAGAGATCACATCCCATCCTCTTTACTGAACGGTGGAAACCAGAATTCCTCTCATTATGCATGCACTACGTGGACTGCTTGCGAGAGACTCTCCTTAGTGCCAGAGGTTCATGCCAATGAACAGTTTAGTAAATCCTCCTCTTCGAGGCCAAAGGGCTGAGTGTAAGAAAGGGGCCAGGTTTCTAGCTAAAATTACATTCACCAATAAAGCTCATGAGAGGTCAAATTTTGCCATAACTCACTCTCTTCTCAGTAACTGATTTCCCCGTCACTAGGGAAGGAGCAAAAGAAGGAGGAAAAAATAAAATGTGTTTGTCTGAGAGCCCTAAGGGCTTGCAGTGCTGGAGGTGCAGAGCAGGTTCCTGGATTCTCATTTATCAACCTTAAAAGGGATGGAGTGATAAATGCACAACTGGCCTTTTAATATTTTATGCAGGTGCTAAAGCGACTTAGCTGTCACCTTCAATACATCACCAGAGGCTGATACACCAGCTTTCGTCACTCCAGGCTGGGAATTTTTACAATTTCATTTCTGTTTCCCTCACTTCACATATCTCCACGTATTTCTTACTATGTGTTAACATATAAGAAGCTATTTTCTCCAAATGATCTCCCCATTCTACCCACTTCTACTCATTTCCTCTTCAGTCACATTTCTCGAGCAAGAAATAACACAAGACTTGCACAAATTTTGACTCTCATCATTCAAGAGAGGCAGAAAGCTGAAATCACTTTACATTCTGGTAAAGGCTGAAGGTCCTGTCCTTTGCGAAAGGCAAATCTCCAGGTCCCTCCTTTTAAAGATAGGCAATGATCAACTTCCACAGCAGATTTACAAGATTTAGAAGAGCCCCCAAAACACCGGCGCACCTCGAAATCCTCCCTCCAGGAGAGTAGTAGCCCGTATCCTCTTCTGCCCGCACCATTCGTACTCTTCAAAGCGGTTGCTGTTCTCATTCTCGATGTCCACAGAGTCATCCTCAGTCATGCATGAACCTTCTCTCTGCACAGGGTAGAGCAGGGGCAGAGCATTGAGATGCATGAAATAGCTCTTTGGGGTTAACAACTCACGGTGGGATGGACAAGAAAAGTTGGACTGCTCCAGGATAGCTAAATATAGAGGGGACAGCAGCATCTACTCCCACCCCCATGTCCAGTGATCTAAATCTAGAAGTAAATGGGTGCTGGAAGAACTTGACAACCTTAAGATCAAAACAAGTTGCAAAGTTCATCATTTTTACACATGGAAATTTAAGCTCTGATTTCTACAACAACATTTGTGTGCATTTCAACATGCATTCCCCTGCATGCATAATTCCCCTACAAGGGACGCCCACAGATTCCTTTGTACCCCAGCAGGAATGGTCTCCTAGAGCATAATTTTTGGGGGCATACTAATCAAGACACCTCTCTTTACACCATGCACCTCTTGAAGCAACATGCGTTAATTTGCTATGATCTCTATCACGGGCTTTTCCTGAGAAACAAGCACAGAAGGCTCTCTGACACAACTCTCTCCTTCCCCTAGACCTTGTTCCTCCTTCTTTCTTGCTGTCTTTGGGACGAACAGCAAGAGAATGGTTCTGCTCAAATACCCTTCCTACAGTAAGATGGTCATGCAACATTTGCCAATGCCAGTCTGTGACAAAAGAACCCAATAAAAAATAACTATAATGTTGTCAAAGGCAGAGATCAGAAAGAACTCTTCCTGCTTTGCTACACAGGAAGCATGAAGCCCAACAGAAGGCTTCATAAATTTCAACAGCTCTGCCTTCACAGTCTACAACTTAGACTTCAGTAACAGCAAAAGGGTGCATGAAGTAAAAATTTTACTAATGCAACACAGGAGAAAAACTCAGAAGAAACCATCTTCCAAGACAAAGAGAAGTGATTACAGACCTTAGGGAGACAGTTATCATTGCCTGCAAGCTCAGCAATGTTAGTTTTTGCCCCGTGCCAGGTCAACTGCAGATAAAGCTGGGAGTAGGGAGAAGGGAATGGCAGCTGGCAATCCTGCTGCGCCTCTACCTTTGCAAGGCATTGTTCCACATGCCTACTCATCTCCTCCTCGGATCCTGACAGAGGTCGGCTGCAGAGGGGACATACCTGCCCTTCGTCTTGCTTCCTCCGTTTCATTTTTCCAATCCGAGCTGCATGGAGAAACCAGGGAAAAAAAAAAAAAAAAAAAGGACGACATGTCAAGTTTGTAGATCCAGTCTTCTATTTGCTCAGCTCCAAATAATAAAATCTTGGCACTAATATTAAGATTTCACACCAGAAAATCCTGTTGCAACTCCCTATTCTGACCTCTGTAAACAGTATAGAGACTGTTACTTAGCACTTTCCAGATCAAATCTGTAGCCTCTGTCTGAGCACAGTCTGGTTTTGGAAAGGCAGCTACTCACAATTTAACAACTAGGAGAGCGAATACCTGCTGCACATCCCTAGCTAAGTTATTCAAATGTTTAAATACTTTCTCTTGGAACCTTGAAATTGTTTTCAAAGTTGAGTGATCAAGTCACTGAATCTTGTTCTGGATTTTGCCTTCAAAGTCCAAGACTCACCCACTAACACATCTATTCCCTATTTAAGAACCTGCTCAAACCATAGAAGGATGATGTAGCACTGGAAAAGCCTTGGACAGGGTATATCACAGTCACTCGCAGGACCACAGAGTCTCCTGTACACACTGAGCAATTCCTTCCCAGAACATCACAAACAAGTCAGAGCAGCATCTCAGTGCCAGTTAACATTCACGGAGAGGAAAGGTCTTTGCCATGAAAAACGCAGCATCTATGTTAAACAGTTTCTGGCTCCCTTGATATTTTTTATTTCACTATTTTCACAGGGAGGAAATCTAGGGGCTACTCTGCCTTCTTGAGGGCACGCTCTGGGCAACAAACATGCTAGGAAATCACGATGATTAGAAAAAGCAGCCAAGGTAGCCTATTGCTTAATCCAATCACTGGTTAATTTGAGTCATCATTTAATGTGATCAAAACATCTGGAACCAAATCATTTGCATTAAAAAGAACTTCTGTCCTTTATTATGATGGCTTTAGGCAGGTATTACTGAATAATTCAATCACTGGCTGCAGGAAAGGCGCTGTTTAATTAATAAGGAAGGCCAAAATTTTGAATGAGAGACAAGGAAAAGCCCAAGGAAAGCCCATGTCATAATGAGAGATGACACCACCATAAAGCTGCGTTAACCAGAAATCGTTAGCAATGTCATGAGCGCTGCAGGATGCTCTGAAAGCCTTCATGCCTGGATACAGCAGGATCAACTGCTCCCTGCAGCAAATGAGTCAGAGAAAGCTGCTGGAATGCCGGGAAGAGAAGGATCAGGGTATAGGAAAGTTTCTGTCAATCGTTTTCTAAAGTGCATCAGTTTAGTACACACACATCACCAAGTGAGTTACAAAATTTCAGCTGAACACACCAACACAGACGGGAAATGTTTCTTTCACAGCTTTCTCGTTGGCTTCCCTGGCCTCAAGACTCTCTGGGTTAGGATACAATTTCCAACAATTCAGAATTAGGAGTATTCATCATCCCCTACGCTTCCTGGTGCTCCAGGATTAAGAAGGCTTCAAATTATTCCCTGGATATTGCTTTTCCTCACTGAATGACACAGATTTGTGGGAGAACTTCCTGCAAAAAAAATCTCCACTCCTGTCATCATGAAAATGATTCTGCAAATATGACATTCTAGAATAAGAGACAGAAACTTGAGATGAAAACAAGAGTGTTTTCAATACCCGACACTTTGAACAACAAAGACTCTCAAGTAAATGCATACCACTTCCATTGCTTTCCTAAATTTTATTTGCTGAAGCTCCACAACTCTCTCCTGTGTTGGGTACACCATGCTGACAGCTCCACAGATTTTCTGCTTCTCCACACACTTCAGGTAGGTATCCTAGTAGGCTATTTTAATACTTCCCCTTCTAAACTGTCTGCTTAAATCTGTTATTTCATCTATACTGTCAGCTTCTACTCCAGAGGGTAAACCACTTCCAGTCAATATAAGAGCAAACATCATGAGACTTTATTGCTAATTTCATCATGCTCAGAAGAATTAAGTTCCACTTTTAAATAAATCAATGCCCCCCCGCAACATGTCATCTTTGTTTTCTCTCCCCTTCCTGAACCCCGAAACACCATCCCTCCTCCCTCTTCAACATTACCCTGCCCTGTTACAGATGCAGCCAGTTAAGCCATGCTCTTTCTGGTTTGTAGTTCAGTGCATGAGAGACTTCTGAAGATCTGGTTTAGCAAGTATCCATATCCTCCAGTACGGATCTTTTGTGTAAGTTTAGGATGCTCTTTCTTTGCCTCACGAGCTCTGTAGAGCCAGCACAAAAAGGTGGGGAGGGGGAGGCTGGCACCAGACATGACTTGAGCACTCTCCAGCAAAGACCTATCTAACCACAGAAAGACACAGGAACAAAGCCTTCTCTATCCTGATTGCAGACACATCTTTCTCTCACCTCATCCCGTTTTTCAACGGGGAAACGTAGGGAAGAAGCAGTTTAATTATTCTTGTAGGACTCCCTGTGGCAAATCAATTCAGTTGAGTCAGTCTGCTTGGCAAGTTTATTAGTATTTTTAACTTTTTTACTGCTGTCCTCTGGTCCATGCACTATAACAGTGATAAAAGGTAGACAACTTATTTTAGGTCTCACATCGAT
Organism: Baryphthengus martii; assembly: GCA_013396935.1. NCBI lineage: Eukaryota > Metazoa > Chordata > Aves > Coraciiformes > Momotidae > Baryphthengus > Baryphthengus martii. The sequence goes on along the minus strand of VWZK01009842.1, from coordinate 643,832 downwards.
AAATTCTTGGGACCATTTGGAGAGAACAAACACTTGATCTGCTACTGAAATGTTAGTACAGAGCTGGGAACAGAACCTCACTCTGCTCCAGCTCCACACAAGACTCGGCAGACAACTCTTATCTTGGCTCATTTAGCTCCGCCGAGAAGCGGCCCTTGAAGTTCTAGTGCGACAAGGGGAAAAGCCACGGGAAGAAAGAGGTGTTGAAAACAAATCCCCCTGCCATTTTCATTCTGTGGTCATTAGCAGCGGCAGCGTTGTGCCCACAGAGGTACAGGGTGCCCCTGGTGACAGCAGAAATGGAAAGGGAATGCTGCAGCCTAGAAATCACATCCCGAGCAGCGCTGTCCCTACCCGACACGACAGGCAGCCCGGCGATCACTTCCAATCAGCGCAAAAGGGACAGAGCGGCCCCAAAGGCAGGGGGGCGATTGTGGCGCTGTCCCGAAGGGGAGCAGCTCAAAAGAACACGCAAGTGAGACCACAGGATTGTTAATTAGTGTTGATAGATGCGATCATTTCTAATTAGCTCACTAATCCCTCTCCTCCTTGCTCCAGCCACAAGAACACGGGAGAAAGGGGAAAAAAAATAAAAAGCTGTTCCCTCTCATAATTCAGGAAGATAAAAATGCAGCCAGTGGAGGACTGGACGCAAGAAGAGGACGGAGCTCAGGGAAGGAGTGTTTTGCACAAGGCTGACCCATTCTTACCTCTGACTGAACAAAGACTCCGTAGATGTTATTCCAGCCTTCTGCCAGGAGGTGAGGAGTTCACTAATTTTTATTAGCATTAACAATTATTATTAGGCCATCAGAGGGCTTCTCCAGCACCTTTGAGGCCCCACTTTTAACAGACGTACATTAACTGCATGTACATGTTCTCCCTCAGGTTACACTAAACCACCAGGTATCCCGGGAGTTTAAGTCACCAGAGCACGTGAGTGAGACAGTATATGGAGGTGAGCAAGAACTGGGACCCTCTGCAAGGGCTGGGAACTCAGTCACAATCTCTAACTCAGGAGCAGTGCTGATTAAGGCAGCTGCTGCCCCTTTCCTAATATGGGGTCTTTTGGGACCCTGCAGGGCGAGAAGCTGCTTGCAGTAGAGGAAGAGACAAATTACACTTGACAAAGCTCCTGCTGCTGAGGGTACACTGGCCCCTGCCTTCCCAAGGGTGGGGAGAGAAGCAGCCAGCCCACCACTGCTGCTTTACGGGCAGAAGAGACCAAGGACCTTTCCTCAGAATGGGCTCTCCTCATCAAGGCTAAAACTCATTAATGTCTAAAGATCATGTTATTCTCTAGCCCAGCAAAACTTCCTGAGAGAAAAGCTAATGGATTTTAGTTTCCACTGGTATTCCCCACCCCAAGCAAATATTCACCTTCAGGACAGGGCACTAATTACCTCAGAAGTGCTCTCACACAGCATGTAGCAGTGGACACTATACAACCCTCTACCACAGCATCAAAGGAGATGATTAAGTTACTAGCAATATCTCTTATGATTCCCTCCACCAGTTTGAGTGGTCCCCCGAGTCCCATGCAGACATCATTAGCAGCTCCTGCAATGGCAGGCCAATCAAATTAAGTGGAAACATTTTTGTCTCCTTTCCAGTGAAAACCATCTAGCTTTATTCCTCCCCCACTCATCAGCTACAAAAGCACATGACGTGCTGGTGGTGGTTCAACAACAAGCTGCACAGTGATTACCACCATGGAGGTCTGCCCAGAGAGGCAGGATTACGGTCACCACCAAAACAGGAGTCAGCTTCTCGAGCACATGCAAAAGGAGCTTTGTAAGGACCTATTTTACAGCACTACTGAGAATGCCAACTTTGCAAATACCCCTAAATTTGAATCTTAGATATTCAAGCATAAAAGTTAGCACCTGCTCTCTGCAAATCTTCTAGAGGAGTCCTGAAGAGCAGTTATATCTACTTTTGTTACATCTACCATGAAAAGCTTCTGTGGATGATCAACTTATCATTCACGAGCATCTGATTCAAGGTAACAACGGCAGCAATGGCGATGCACAAAAAGCCATTTCAAGAACAAGCTAAAGCAAGAGAAACAGATGGTCAAGAATGAATCTGTTTCAGACCTCATGTACAACTTGCTGCTCATCTGCCTATGGAAGCATTAAGGGCCAAATTCATGGAAGGGTCTCACTGAGGCTTTCACACTTGCATGGCTGAACTTCCACACAGATCGTTTCCAGCAACCTTCAGTCTGACACTACTCTCTGAGGCTGGCACATCCTTAACCTGCAGAATCCAGTAACCCATAATGTTGTGCCTCTAATTTTAAATGACTACCTAACCTGCTCCACACTGCTAAACACCATCAGCATCAATTTACAGGGTGGCTTCAAGTTTCCAGTTTGGCAACACTGGAAATAAGGCAAATGAAAGAAATTCCTTCTTTATCACATGGGTTCATCAGGAATCAGCACCTTATACTCCTGGGTTCACAAGGACACAACCTCCACAAAGTAAGTTTAGCACAGGTGAGAGGTGTGGGATTAACTCACTGAGGCTGACAGGGAAGTTCAGATACAAACACTCAACCGAGAGTCTACCAGACAGAACGTTAATCTCCTGCTCCAGAGCTTGCAAATGCATTCAGCTTACTTACAGTTCAATTTAAGTCAAAGGTTTGGCTTAAAGAATTAAAATTCTGGACCATCAGGTTCCTGTGAACCACGTAACTATCAGGACCTTATCATGTAGCCAGGCCAACAGTAGCTCACAGAAGACACCTCCCTCTCCACCTTCTCTTTCCTCAGCTCTTGTTGTTCTTTCCCAAGTGACCAGAACAGGATGGAACACATTGAAGAGATCTGACAGGCACAAAAAGACTGGGCAGCTAGAGATTTGAGTCAAGGACTATGAGCAAATACCACAGGCCCCTCTTTATGGGAGGAGTTTCCAGAAGTGATTCTGGAACTCAGCTGCTAAGAAGTTTGAGAGAGATATCAAGACAACCTGGTTACAACAGTAAGTACACTTAAAACATAGTAAAAACCAGAAGAAATAGGTTTTTCTTCAACAGATACACTGCATTTTCTATATCCTAAGTTTTTTCAGTGTGTCAGTAAGAACGTGAAACCAAAAGCTAGATATCTTTTGGACAAGTCCTACATAACTTCTGTCAATGTAAACTGATGTGGATAATGAAACCATTTTCACAAAGCAAGCTATAAAGTTGCGTGATTGATTAGAAGCTCATTAAAACACAAGACATAGACAAATAAACATTTTTTTTTTCCCCAAAGCACTCAAGTGTTCTCCATCTGGAGCAATACTGCTTAAATAACTGTTTAACAATAATGTGGCAAAGCTTACAAATACCACAGTTAATTTTAAGGCAAACAAATCTGGAGGAGGAAACAGGGAAGAAGGCTGAGTTCACTGCTCACAAATATTAAGGCACACGTGTAGAAAGAAACAGTATAACTGACCCAACCACTTGGCTGGATATTAATTCAACAGCATAGGACTGAACCAGGCATCACTACAGGTAGCACACCAGTGCTATAAAGGTATTATATAAACTAATCGAATGCCCACACCTGGAACATGGCTGTTCTGCCCACTGTACCCCAAAAGATACAAACAAAAAAGAGTAAATGGTTCAGCAAAAGCAATGCAAATGCTGTACAAAACTAGCAGCCTCCCTTCAGATGATGAGCCCAAGTTCAGAAAAACATCCAAGAACAGGGTCCAGGAGCTGTTCCTAGACTGCAGTCCACATGGACTGTGCTGCAGCCCTGCTTTGGGCCAAAGTCAAAAGTATAAAGCACTACCGAGCCAGTTCCGCAGAGCACACTGCCATCAAGAGCTTTCTTTCATACTGAAGGACTCCACAACACGAAGAATCTCACAAGCCTGGCTTGGATTTTTCTTTTTTTAAATTAAAATAAGGAAACTGCACATTGTTGGCCTGAAAAGTGGAAGGTGGGAGCTCAGCCCCATCTATCCAAAAATGATAAAGGAACAGCTTGACATCACTGACTCCAGAGACCTCTGTCTCACAAAACAAGTCACTGCAGAGCAGTACCTCAGTGCATTTTAGCCATCTGAAGTCTGTCTGTCAGGAAAAGGGTCTACCTGCCAACACTGGCAGCTCACTGCACTCATCTCGGAGTGCAGATGTGAGCACACCTGCCAGCAGTCACCTGTAACTGATGCAAGGCAACTCATCTCTTTGTTGTATGACTTAACAGACTTTCAAGAGTTCACAGGCTTTTGGCCCTCAGGGTTGATATTTAAAAATCTCCAGGCTAGCTCTGAATTCAGTTATGTACAACTTATCAAAGATACTGGCTCAGTAACATCATAACATTTCTATTTGCTTAAGACTATGCTTAACATGTAGTACTTCAAATTCAAGTAAACTATTTTGCTGTTGGTAGACTCTAAAGCCTTTTGCTATTTTGTTAAGGTATCTCGATCTTCTAAATTGCATCAGTACAATGTCAAGTTATCACAGCAGGAAGCTCAACATTAACAAGCCTCCTTATAGCCTGAATCATCAAATTTTGACTAAACGGTATATATGAGAGCAGCTGTAAGGAAAACAAAATCAGATGACAGAATATTGTTACCACTTAAAGTAAGTTCTTACTTCTCTGAACACTGGGAAAAGAGTTTCAACTTCATCTCAAGAAAAAAAAAGTACACTTTCAGCTTTTTTTCAAACACAAAGACTGGACTTTCTCCGAAATAAAAGCGATCCCCATTTGTTTTCTAAATACTAAGACACTTTTTGCCAGAAATACTTTTTACTTGTTGTTAGGAACACTCAGAAATACAAGAATAAAAGTAATGCATAAGCATCTGCGGGTTTGAGAGGAAAAAAACCCCAAACCAAAACATGACGTCAGATGCACAGAAGCTCAGACTGCTGGTTTGAAAGTTTACTGCAGATTCAGCCACGTGAGCCGTGAAAGCACAGCCGCCTGGCCCCGTAAGTGAAAACACGGCAATCAGGGCCTACTTGTAACCTGGCCGAGGGGACCGCAACAGCCAGAGCTGCTTCCCGCGGGAAGCCGGGGATGAATCGGGAGGTTTAACCCTACACAGCCGGTGCCCCACCGGCTGCACGTCGAGGCCCCGCCGAGGCAGGTTGCAGCTCCCGGCCTGCGAGGCGGGGGGGCGTTCACACAACTCGGCCCAACTCTGGAAAGTTTTCCGGGCAGGGGGAGGCGCGGGCGGAGCCCGGCGGGGTGAGGGCAGCCCGGGGC
>VWZK01009842.1:617110-638521 GCA_013396935.1 Baryphthengus martii | reverse complement strand
TCAGAGCCCGGGGCGGCTGGAAATCAGGGGCGTCTGGCCAATTAGAGAACAGGGATAACTGGGGTGCAAGAGCGCTCGGCCAATCAGAAATCAGGAGCTACTGGAACACACAGGCATATGACCAATCAGGGCTCAGGGGCAATTGGAACATAGGGGCAGATGGCCAATCAGAGCCCAGGAGCAACTGGAAGCAGGTTTTCTTGCCCGATAGGGATTGGGTGCTCTCTAGGCCAAACAGCACTGGCCAATGAGAGCCTTGGGCCCAACTGTAACCCAAAGGTGCTGGCAGTCAGGCACCAGGGGCCACCGCTCCCCAGCTTCTCTGACCCAATTAGGGATGGGGATCCTAGGGGCCCAAGGGCACCTGACCAATTGGAGCCTGAGGATAACTAGACGCAAAGGCAGGTGGCCAATGAAGGCTCAGAAGCCGCATCATGATCCCTGCCCAGTCCCAGCACTGACCGTGGAGCCTGGGGCCCTGACCCACCAGACCCGCTCGATCCCTGGCCTTCCTGCCTGTCCCATGGGCCAAGTTCTGCCTGATGCCAATGTCTGACGAGGCTGGGCCACTCCAATGGCACTGGCCTCCATTCTAGGGCTCAAATCCTCCTGGCCTTCCTGAAGGAGAAATGGCCTGTGCTTCAGGGGCCCTTGGGCTACAGGTGGAGCGCTGCCACCTCCCCTGTGATTTTCAACCTCTTCCCTCTCTTTTTCTTTCTGCTTTTCTGCAGATCTAGGCAATCAAACCTGGCTCATGGATTTCTTTCCCATGTTTGCCCCACAAACATGTGGTGGGGGATGGCCCCAGAGGACCAGCCTGAGAATAGGACGGGCCAGAAACCGGGTAGCACTGGCTCCTACACACACAAATCACATTTGTTCCTCCCATTGCAGACTGGCCAGGCTTTGTTTCTTGGAATCAAACCTATACCTCGGGTCTTTGCGTTGGCACCTTACAATATGTTGTTCCTTCTTCAGAGTGAAAACCACAAACACCCCAATATGTTTTACTGCATCGGAAGATGATGGGCAGTCAGCAAGTTCAGGTGCTGGCTGGTAAGCTTTGCACAATGCTGACCTGCATCATACATCCCAGCTCTGTCTGCAAGCTGAAATGCAGCCATATCTTCATACATGTGCTTGCTTACAAAATCAAAGCTGCTGACCGTTGGTTTTACCCTTCTAATTACTTAAACTGTCTTCCAGGAAGTGTGCTCACTGCTGAGCTCAGGTGGGCCTTTCTTGGACAAGGAGTTCAGGTTTTCAGATGTACTTATTCCACAAGTTATTCTGCCACAAATATTCTGTGAGCTCAGTTGACCCACGCAAGGTGGTCCCCCTCTGAGCCTGAAATGTCATGTTTGCAGTACCATAAATGACTTACAATTTGCTGCTGATTTTTCCACTAGGGATTCAGGGTCCTATCTAAAACAAAGTATAATGGCCTCGTATTTACTTGGAGTGCAGGAAACCCCCCCACTGACAGGACATGCTGTATCTCAGAGGAGCGCCCACCACAGACCCACACCACAAGTTCCTGCACTACACCAGCTGCTGCCACCTCAATCCAATCAGTGTCCACGTACCAAGCTTCAGCAGCCAGGCTTGGAAGAGGGAAAGTAAGGAGATCTCCTTCCTCACATCCCAGAACCACCCCCCTGCCTCCACTGCAGCTCCCTCTCAGCATGGGGAGCAATGCAAGCCATCCAAGCACTGTGTGAGCCCGTATTCCTTTACACTCCTGTTCATAAATCTCCTTCTTCCCTAAAGATCCCCATGGTAAATTAGCATGAGGACTAAGAAAACCAAGCCACAGGAATTCTGAAAACCCACAGGCCAACAATTCACGTTCTAGTATGTTACTCATACAGTGTATGTTCACAATTAGATCACAGATAACACAAGGGACATTCATAATTCCAGCACACCTCTGCATATGGAAAGCTAAATGTTGCAGCCATTAAAGTCACCACCATGAGAGTCTTCTGCTCCGCTTCCTGAGCATTTCCCTTGGTGAGCCAGGATGAGTGAATTCTCATTCATATTGTAGCTTTATTACAGCTACGCTGAGGCTTTACACAACGCTGGCACCCACTCTGAGGTCCCTTTACGCTGCTAGAGCAGCGTAACGCAGCCAGCACAAGCCTAAATGAAAATCAGGCCCCAGAGGTCTTTTTTCCCTGCAGTGCAGGCTTACAACTGCCATTATATATTTGCATTAAGGGCTGCAACCTTCCATAAAATACACTCCCAAACTTAAAACACATTAGAGACTAGCTAGACTCAGCACATGGAGGGGGCTTCTGCTGAGAATATTTGTCCTCAAGTAGAACATAATAAAAATATATAGGAACAGAGGACTACAAGGGACCACCAATTTCACAGAGACTGAAATCTCAAGTGGGAAGGAAGAAAGGGTGTTGTCCAACAAAGAGGACCACAGCAAAAGTCTCTTCCTCACCCTTTCAGAAAAAACATGATTTATTTATTAGCCTTGATAAACAGGCAAGAAAGAGAGTGGAATTACCTGAACCAGGCATTTCTGTATCTTCTGCAGGGTTTTGCTTCTTTTACTTTGCACCGAGTCTCATTGTTCATAGGAGGGTAAAGTGACTGTGATGTGACACCAGGTTATATCTACAAGGCTACATGGGAATATGTGGCAAACAATGGAGGTTCTGGTCCGTATTTGATATTATAACCCATAAATAGGACAGAGGACAGAATAATGGGCAACAAATGCACAAATCTGCTACTAACAGGACCTGTCTTCTTGAACACATGCTTTAACTGGTCATCAGCCTCTCCCTCGGCAGATCCCAGTGCAGACCTGGAGCAGGTGAAATGGCCGATGCAGGAAGGCCTACCCATCTGCCTGACCCTGTAGAGCACCACAGGATACAGGGTGATGGGCATATGCTGAGCTGGGACAGCCATGGCCCACCCAGCCTGTCCACACAGCAGATAAAGGCACACTTGGACCACCATTAATGTATCTGCTGTCCCTCAGAGCTTACTTGAAGCCAACAGCTGAGCGCAGGCTTGCAGCCAATTTGCATGCGTGTTGAGTCGAAATCAAGTGTGCCAGCCTGTCCCAAAAATGCAGACAAATTTACAAGCAAAGCTGTACTTGTGCTGCTGCCTTTCTCTTGTTTTTTTTGCTCCATCTCTCTCAACTTTTACTTATTACATCACAAGTCACGACTTGCTGCTTCTCTGAGCAGAGACTGTTTTATAAAACGTGCTGTCATGGCTGTGGATCATCCAAAACCATTTCTGTTTTGGGTGGGAGTAACAAGTCAGTTTACTGGGCAGTGGGACACCAGTGAAATGGAGAATTTTGGCCTGCTGCAGGCTGACATCATTTACTGTTTTCCACAAAAAACACTTTTCTGAAAGCTTCCTAGTGACAAGGGGTAAGTAAAGACAAACATAGCCATGGCAACGACCGAAACGATAAATATCGTACAACAGAAACCTCTACAAAGATTTAAAGTAGTTTTGCATGGCTGTGGTTTAGTTGGAGCTGAGAGGCCTCTGCAGACAAAAGCAGACCTTGACAGCCCTGTGGGGGACCAAGCGCTCATGTCCCCATGCTGCGGGCAGGTGAGTGGAGGCAGCGGTGCACAGCCCAGTGCCGGGCTCTCACACTGCCAGGGTGAGCTGGCTGCCTGCCTACTGCTGAGACCAGCGACGGCATCCGCCTGCTTACCTGGTATCTGTCCGAGTGATGGATGTCATCTGAGGAGTGGGGTGATGCTGTTGGAGAATCTCCTTCCCGCTTGATTGAGGCCGACAACAAAATTGACTGCAAGAGAAAGGAGAAATTCATGCTATGAGCCTTGCCAAGCTCTCCGCTCCTCGATAAACTGTCTTCAAAGCCATGGAGAGCGTCTGCTGGGCTGTGGGGCTGTGCTGGGATGGACTGTTGGGCTGTGAGGCTGCTCTGCTCTTCCCATGGGACTCTGCCCCACGAGGGAACCAGGCTGTAGGGTCTATCAAAGTGCAAATGCATCAGGCAACAAGGGTATGATCATTTTGTCCCCGGGTCTGGTGGCTCGGGGCAGAATCAGTCCCTGCTGGAAATGATGTGTGAAGGCCACACCAGAAATTCGCAGGGTAAGGCAAAGGTGTGATAATGTGGAGAGGTGCTTACGTGCCCTGGTCCATCCCTCTAAGTGCCACTAAATCTCTCAATAGCTTTGTAAACTGCACTAAAGCTCTCAGCACCTTTTCAGTGCAACTACCTCTTCCTTCTGTAATGATGCTATTTATTTTAATAAGTAGCACAGAAAAAAGAGGGCCTTTTAGAAGGTTAAAAAGATCAGTGATATTTGAGACCTAAGAAATCACTGATAAACTTCAAGTCAATAGTAGGTAAGTCTAAATTCTACACACAGTGAACTCTAGTGGGAAAATTACTGTGAGAGTTTGACAGTATCTAAAAAAACACAAACTGAGTTGCAAGTGAACTTTATTATTAGAAGAGTTTGAGGGAAAAGTGCAATTTAAAATTCTAATTTAAAATATAAATTAGCTGAACTAGACTAAGTACAGCCCAATACATTGTAAAAAATGTACACTGGAAATGCAACTCTCCAGATGTTTGTTTCTGAGAATCAGCTGGCAAGATCCGACAATAAATGACGGCTTGGAGATGTGTATGTTTGCGAAGGGAAGTGTAGATATCATCTGAATTGGACAGGTCAAGTGTGGTGACAACATTATTAAAAAGCATAATACCTTGGAGAAAGCCAAGTATTCCAGAAACATTTGCCTCTGGGCGGAAATGAAACATGAAAAAAATGTGCATTTTTTGGAAAGATATGAGCAAATGGAAAAATGACTCAGCATGCTAATTGGTTCAGTCAGCAGGATGTGATCCTCCAGGCTCAGACAGCTCTCCCAGTGAGAAAAGCATGACAGTGTGGTCGGTGTGAGCATGGAGGGAGGGCAAGCTTGGGACTGAGGAGGATTTAGGATGCTGGATTCAACTCCATGAGCATAAACTGCCAGCCTTGCCACAAGGGCAAGAACCACATCTCTGTCTGCACCATGAGTCCCTGCTATAAACTGTGGCTCTACCAGCCACGCAGAGATGTGATGTCCTGAAAGGGGTCACAGAGGAATGACCTGCTGGGGTGCTCAGTTATCTCTCCTGCCAGTGCCAAGGGCTGTACTGGCCACATCTTGGGGCTGGCACGCTCCTCAGCTCAGCCCGATCAGGATGCCAGGTACTGGGAGGGCCAGGGGGAGCTAGTGGGACTGGGGGCACCCAGTGAGGGCTGCCCCAAGAGATGAGCCTCTGCCTCCCAGGAGAGAAACAGGCAGTGCAGAGGGTTCTGCTGCCTCTCATGGTGGCCAAACCCAACCAGTGATTGGTTTTGGTGAGCGGCTCATGTTATTTCTGGAGAAACCCTCTGATAATCATGCAAAGCAGGCAGCAGACCTCGAGCTCTTGCTGTTGTTTAGTTTCTTTATTTTCTAAATGGAGGACGAGAACGATTTCTGAAGAAGCAGGATTGCACATGTCCTACAAAATGGAGGGATGGAGACTCAAAGCCTTCTGGCGTGACTCAGAACAACAGCCCTGATTGCAGAGGTGCTGATGCCCTTTCCTTCCTTTAATAAGCCAAGCACCCTGGCACTGGGAGGGTTAAATCTGCTTTGTCTTCCAATGTATTCTGGAGAAGGGGAAAAAATACCCATCTCCCCATTCCTCTGCGACAGACAGACAAACTCTCCCCGCCTCCAGCTTCCCCCTCAGCTTCTGGTAGCTCTAATCCAATATTATTATGTGAAAAATGGTTGGGCTAGCTATGGAGACAGTAAATTAAACGTTATGTATTAGTTTTTAGCGTGTGGTCCCGGGAAGAATGCCGGCCCCATTTATTCCACAAACCTCCTGAGCACCATGGCGATGACCTCTGGAAAAACGCAGGGCTAAACTAATCCCAAAGATGTCAATCTCGAGGCCTCTTCTACATACACTTGCAGTTTAGATTAATAAACTGTCTATTTTTAAATTGTGTGCAAGCACTTCAATTCTAAATACCTCACCGGCATGTTAAACACAGCGTTAGAGATGCCAAGTCACACTTCCCCTTCACTCTTAGGAAACTTGACTTCATTTGTTTTTCTCATTTCTCTGCACTGTGCCACACTCTGCCTTTCAGGCAGCCATGGGGGCAGGTAGGGATGTAGGCTCACAGGCTAAGGGATTAGGAAAGGTACTTGCCATCAGGCTGACTTTCATTTATTTCTGCATTAGTCTCGCCTCTCTGCCATCCCAATTTTGGCCTCTTTTATCCCAAACTGTCACATCGGGGGTGTTTTCCAATGGCTAAGTGGTGGGGATGCCTGGCCACAGCACGCCTAGCTGAGGATTTGCTGCCCCCTGCACCCACGCTGCTCACTCCCACTGAGGTCCTGGCAAGTGGGGAAGGGGCAGCGATGCAATCCCCATCCCTCTCTCAACCAGCATCTGGGAAGATGGCTGCGAAGGGAAAAAGACAGCTTTACATGTGTCTTCCCAGCCCTCATGCATGTCCATGTTGCAGGACAGACCCAAGTTCTGCCATCCCATCCCAAAAAATGTGGCACGGGGTGCTCTGGATGCGGACAGGCATTGCCGTACGGCTGTGTGGAAATGCTCCCTACCCTGGGGACCAGCCTCTTTGGCATGATGGGAAGAAGCCTTGATGCTGAAAGTCCCTTTGCTCCCCCAGGGAAAGGCCACCAGTCAGCTCATCTGTGTCTGGTTGCCAGTTCAGCCCTGCTCCTGTTTAGGGTGCATCTGAGTAGGTGTTTCAGGCTGAGAGCAACTCTCCTTCCTCCCCAGTCCCCTCTGCCTGGCAAACCATGGCTCCCAGCATCAAAGATGGAGCGAGGGCCTTGTGCGAGCGGCCGTGCAGCCTCATATTTCTCCCTTCTCTTTAAATCATCTCTCCATTGGGTAAAGGCACTCTCTGCGGAGGTTATAAACCCTGAGAGGATCAGCCTGAGCATTACACCTGGGGCAAGCTAAATAAAAAAAGGTCACCGGCGCTTTTTAAACATGGACAAAAAAGCAGTAAAATGTGTTTGGAAAAAAAAATCTGGCATTAAATCATGACTTTTTGCCTGGCTTGCCTCATTAAAAGTGGCCTTTTGGAAGGTAAAATTATCATTGTAAGTGATAAGATCTTTAAGAAAATAATTCACGGCTTCTTCACCCTTTAATATGATAGCCGCCACCGGCTAATTTTTTTCTTAATGGCAACGAGGCCATCAATCTTGTCCAAGCCATGTATTCCCTCCTTCCTCCTGCCTTCTCCTGCTGTGCTGGGCAGCCATGGCCCTGCTTGGCGTTTCCTTCCCAGCTCTTGGAGCCCAGCTGTGCCATGCCAGGGGGAAGAGATACTTCTGGGTGTATGGCTTTACATGCCTGAGTGAAGGGCTCTCGCCGTGGAAGCAAAGGCCACATAAGCTTTGCTCACACCGCAAGGTTCACACCTTGGTAGCTCCCGACAACCTCCATGGACCGTGCAGTTCTGCAGAGCTGTGTCTGCAAATGTTTCAGCAGTCCGTTGCAATAAGGAACAACATATAGTTTACACATATAAACACATGGGCGGGTTTGGCATGGATCGAACGTGCGTCACGCGGCCAGTTGTCAGCTGCTGTGATCCCAGTCCATCGCTCTCTGGACCTGCTCCTCCCTGCTTGGGCAGAGGAGCTGCGGGCAGCTCCGAGGCGATCCTGGCAAGGGCATGCATGCCAACGCACCGCTGGCTCCCAACCCGCAGGTGCTCAAGGCACGGGCCCCGGGCAACGCGAGGTGAGGGGATAGGTGTCAGGGTGCAGCCGCCTGCCTGAGGAAATGGATGGAAATTGCCACCCCCAGCCCTAAGCGCTGCTTTTCGCCGGCAGCCGGGGCAGGTGTCAGCGCTGGGAGAGCCCAACCGGTGCCGCTGACATTCTTCTGCCTCTCAAGGCCAGTCATTTGAGAGTATTAAAGTGCTGGACTCTTGCTTTCTGATAGCCCTGGAAAAACACAGGGAGTCTATTTTTCTTAAACAATCCATCACAGCTGCTGTCAGCAGAACAAATACCCTAACCCTGCTTTTTATGTATCTATATGGCCTTTTTTTCACTTTTTTTTTTTCCTTTTGGCACAAACTGTTCCCTACTTGATGCATTCAGCTTTAACTCTGCCATCTAAATAGGTACTTATCACTTAACATGGAGGTGATAGCTTGACATGTTTTCTGTCTCCTGCCCTCCCCTCCACGGTAGGGAAGCCGTCAAAGTGTTGCTAATAGCTGTTATCACTTGGGAACTGTAACCCGAAAGCAATGAGTGATACCAGGCCTTGCTGTGATTTTCCCCCTTAACTCTGCTAGCCACTTTTTATGTTATTGCTGGAGGATCCCTGACACAAAGATGCTACTATCAGAGCTGAGTTTCCTAGAAGCTTTCGTAGGGTCCACATTTGCTCCTGGGTAAGTTAGAGGTAAAATTATCTAGTGGCTTTTAGCTGCCAGAGATAAAGGTGGGATGGAGCTGGAAATGAGAGGCTTAAATGTGAGAAGAGGGTGAATAGCGAACAGAAATTATGGTATCAGCAGCTCCTGGCCTTTGCTGAAAGATTCCAGTGGTCCGCAAACAGAACAAGATTACAGATCGGTGAGCTACTGATTTGTTTCTGTGCATGTTACAGTCACACCTGAAATTATAATTGAGCTCTGAGTTTTCTTGGGTGGGACACCAGCTACATGGTGGGGAAAGGGGCCCCTTGCAGCAGAACTGCCCATTGGCAGTACTGGGGATGGAGGGAGAAAGAGGTCTGGCCAAAGTCTGACAGGGTAGTCTGCCAGCCTGTCCGACTCCCCTCCATGACCATGTCCCTCTCTGCTCCTCCTGCAGTTTCCCCCAGACTAACGGGAGACCACAGCTTTTTGGCCCAAGGGGAGCAAGGAGCTTTATTTGTTCACAGGATTATTTGTTATATGGAATAAAACCTGGCAGAGACTTTTTTGGAGTGGCTCTGATATTCATTACTTTGAACTGGCAGGGAGTGTGGCCAGCTGACACTCATCCTATGTAATTTCCCCTCCTTCACATATCCATGGACTGTTCTCATGCCTCCAACCCCCTCAGTGAGTCAGTGACACAAGAGGAGTTAAAACCCCAGGGCTCTGACACCCATCCCCTGCTCCTACCACCAGACGTGATACGGAGAAGTTAAATGATTGTGCTAGAAATTTCATCTCAAGCGAGGCAGCTGGGAAGGGCTTAATACAGACATTCTGTCAAGGTTTAAGGCTCCAAATCTTGCTTGCTTCAAAGCTCTTTTTCCTTGGAGGGCTTTAGTGGTCAAATTTCCCTCTAGATGCTGTAATTCTCTCTCAAACTGCTTGGTGAAGCTGTAAAATCACGGGAGTGGGAGAGGAAATCAAAGAGCTCTAGTACTGTGGCTCAGTTTCCAGCTCTACCGGAGGTCTCGGAGCAGCATGCTGTCTGCCTGCCCACGGGCACCCTCCATGGAACTGAGTGCGCACCTAAGCAGACCGACCGCAAGCTTCTACTGGGTGCATGATGTGGCTTTTGTTCCTGGCTGCTCTCGTCAGTGTTTGTTTGCAGCAAGAGCCACTGCACGGGCTGGACTGTTAGTGGGAAAAGCCATTTGCAGTCATGTATTGGGAAGAAGCAGCAGTAGAAAACAAATGCTGAACCTGCTGTGAGACCTGGGATGCTTCAAGGTGCCCAGTTTCTTCCCCCTCCGTGGTCAGTACCAGGACTTTCACAGGGGATAAAAGTTCACCTGTTAGGTGACAGATTACAGACCTGAGGGGCCTTGGTGGGCTACCTGGCTCTCAGCAACATGAAGTTGCAGTCACCAAAGGCTGTCACAAGCCTTGAGGTGAGCATCCGGGCTTGCAATCAGGGACAGAAACCACAGGTAGGAGGGACAGAAGTGTTCCCCTTGCTATCTGCAGGCCATGGGACTTCTTGCAGACACCAGGAAACTATCTCAGGCCCTTTTCCCCAGGCAGGGGCTGGCAGAGCCCTGCTTGCTGTCACCAGCTTTCCTAAGTAGCAGTCAGGGTTGGATAGAAATTTCATCCTGAGGCTCCCTATGCAGTTTGTGCAGCAGCTGCTTGTCGTGGTGGCTTATCCACACTGGCATGGCATGCTCAATTGGGCTTGGTCTCTCATAGAAAGCAAAGGAATATCCTGAACCCTATGGAGCTACATGGTGCTCAGCTCTGCCTTCTGAGATGCCTTCACTCAGAGGGAGCCCAGGCACTGAGCCGATATGTTGGCCAGAGCTCCTGAGCTCACAGCCCTCGCCTGGCCATTAATGCCTCGATCAGCTCAAATAGTAGAAGAACCTGATGTAATAATCCTGCATTCGTCACATCCCATGTTGAGTGACTGAATTTTCTGTGACATATTGCCATAAAGATTGGTCCAGCACAGTGAATGACAGCTCTTCAGGGGCAGGAAAGTGGAGACTGAGGAATATGAGTTTATGTCTGGGCTTTTATTGCCAGGAGAGATGCTTTCTGGGACAACTCGCATGGGATAGGAAAGGATGGGAAGGGATGGGAGCAGAGCCAGGAGACAGACCATGGGGGATTAAATCCCCTGCCCCCAGCTGCACCCCAGGAAGAGCCTCAGCCAGCACAGAAGCATAGATGGTAGTGATGCTGTATGCAATGGTCCGAAGTGAGTCCTAAAGTGGTCTTAAAGCCATCAATGACCGCAGAAGTATCATGGCCATTCTGCACCCTACCCCAGTTCCCATGTCCGTGAGTGGAACCAACCTGCCCCCTGCCCATACTGCCAGGAGATGCTCCTGAGGGATCAGGAGGTACAGCCTCTTTCTCCCACTGCTGAGCTGCTGGGTCTTTTGTTGGCACCAGAAGAAGGACTGGCCAGAAAATGTGGCAGTCCCTGCGACCCCTTCCACTGGTGCTGGTGGGAAGTAGGACGTGATGCAGGTCCCAGCTATTCCCAGGCGGTGCCTGATAGACCTCCAGTGATGCCTGGGCATGGGCTGCTAACCCATCTGTTAAGTGTGTCCCAGAGGCCCAGCTTTGTTGCCAGCAGGACTTTCGCAGAGGGACTTCACATCCCCATAGGCCATTCTGGCCCCATGTTGCAAACGCTCAGTAGGCACAATGGGAAAGAGCAGCCTTCATCTCCCCACCACCCTCCTCCTCAATCCCGCCTGGTTACAAAGGGGCCTTTAATACCAAGCTCAGGTGAAGGTGACAGCGCTGTGCCTTCCCATGCCACACAGGACTTGTCTCCCAGCAAAAGCCACCTAGAAATAATGAATCCTCCTGGGCTGAGAGGCTTTCAAGCTCTCTGAGAAGGGAATGAAAGATTTCCTGATTTCACCCTCTCCCTCCCTGCTCTCCTGGCTTCTTGAAGTTAATGTTCTTAGCCCCAGACGTGACGGGCAAAGGGAAAAGATCCATGTGGTGACAGGAGACGATTGATCTCTTTTACATAGAACGACGCTCCAGTCCCAGTTTAATCCCCTCGCTCAAGGCAAATGGGATTCTTTGTCAATGGAAACTTCAAAAGCCTGGCCCTGCCGTGAGATGGACCTTCTTCTTTATCTGGTCTCTGTCAGTCACTCACTGCATTTCCCTCCAAACAGCTAATCTGTCTTCCTAGCTGTCCTTCTCCCTCACAGGCGATGTGTTTAGGACCGTTGAGTTATCTACACTCAGACCTGACAAGGAGGGAAAGGGAAACTTGCAGAGTCCTGATGCTTTCATGTTACGGGTGCCCTTTCTAACTCCTTTGAGACATCCCAAGGCAGCCTCACACTCCGTGGATTATCAGTGCCGGGTGCGTTTGGGGACTGCTTTCTATTCTCCTTGTTTTTCATGGGAGAAACAATCAGGTGTCCACTCTCCTCCTAGTCTCCCCTGGGACTAGGCACAGGAGGTAGGAATAATTGTGCAGGAGACAGGAATGTTGAAGGTGTAGAGCACTATGGGGTATTGCTGCAATCTTTATTTTCCCTTGGAGGGTTTGGGAAACTATTGGACTGACTTGGGAAGTGTCCCTTCCTGCTGGGACTTGGATCAGCACAGTGGCTCCCTGGCCCCTCATTTGGTGGGACAGGCAAGGTGTTGATGTATTTGGCAAGACACCCAGCCCAAAGGGGAAAACCTAGAGCTGAAATTTCAGTCTTGGCTTCTGACATCTCATGCCAAAAATGATCCAAAACTTCCAGAAGAAAAAAGGAGAGTGAGACCTGAAGTCAAGTCTATTAAAAGAAGCATGAAAATACCTCCTGTAAGAGATTCTCTGTGCTTCCCTGGGAGCCAGGAGCCTCCCTGGCTTGGACTGTGTCTCTAGAAGCACAGGAGAGCCTGGATCACTTGCCTTTACCTGCCTTGGGGGGCACAGTGTGGCTTTCAGTGGCTGTGCAATGTGCAGCTGCCCTGCAGTGCTCCCTGCCACCCACTTGCCCGACCAAACTCTGATCCTTCCCACCTCTGTACCATAGCAAGTCCAGCAAACAGTAATACTAATTAGTGAATGGTATCACAATGCTCTTTGCATTTTATATTTTTTTGCATTCTGAGCAAAGGAGATCGGAGGTGGGTCCTGGGGAGGGGGATGTGGCTGAGATGAGGTCTTTTAGTGATTTGGGCTCCTCCTTGGGTGTGCTTTGCTCCCCTGAGGCTGTCTCAGTCCCCTCTTCCTAAGCTGGCATATGGCTCTGGCTCCAGCAACTCCTGCACATGATTTCCCAGGCTGAACTCAGCCTGCATGTGATCAGCTCTCATTAGATGTCATTAGACACAATCTGGAGTCCCAGAGCTCACAAGGTCCTTTAGCTCCACTGTCCCTCAGGTGCACAGGGAACAAAAGAGCCCCATAAGGGACCTGACAGCTCCAGCCCAGCAGGTGATGAGGCAGCAGTTTCTCCCAGTGCTAGCCATTCCCCGGAATGTGGTCACCTTCCTGGAAGACACTGAGTAGCAGGACAGGGAGCTGGGAAGGTGAGGAGGTGTAAAGAGCATCCCTCAGGGCAGAGGGGATGTGTGCCAAGTTGTGCTCACTTACCTTGGGGGTGCCCGCTGCCATGGCATCCTTCAGGATGGAGCTCTTGCTGCCAAGAGAGAAGAGAATGGGGTCAGAGTCACAAAGCCACTTTGGTGGGCAAGTGGGGGAGCGCTTCAGGAGATCTCATGAGATCAAACATGAAAGCACATGGCTCCCCTTCCCCAGACCAACGAGAGCTTCCTTGCTCTGACCGGAGGGACACAAAAAGGAGGACAGCACCAGCTATTTCCTCAGTTGGAATAAAATGGTCCTGAGTGGAATTTCCCAAACCCAGAAACATGATGCAGAGTCAAATCCCCGTCCTTGTGAGCTTGCATGGCTCCTCTCCCCGCCCCGGGGAGAAGTGGGGAGCAAGCCTGCAGGGGCATAAGAGAGGGGAGCGAGAGTGGCAAGATCTGCATAGGGTTAAGCACAAAAAAAAAAAAAAAAAAAAAGGTGAGAAGGATGTAGAAGTAAATTAAATCGGTGTAAGAACAAGGGAAAGAAGATCCCCTCAGCTCCAGCTGTGCTGTGGAGGCAGCAGCCCTGCCAGAGGCAGGAATGATTTGTTAATTCAGCTTGTTCCCCATTTAGCAGGGAAGGAGGTCCCCGCCACGGTGCTCCTCCTCGCCTGCCCTCGCCAGCGGGAGATGCTATAGATTTAATAACACCTTCCCCCCTCCAGACAGGTTAAACTTGAAACAATTACATATCAAAGCCGACATGGTGGGGAGGCCTGCACTGTAATTTTTTGGTTATTAAAGTAATCTCTCTCATGTAAATTCTCCTGCTAACATGCTGCAAACAGCATTAGGAAATAAATTATTTCCCCGTGATTCGATTTGTCAATGCAAAGCACCTGCAGCAGGCAAAAGGCTCTTGAAATATGTTGCCAAGCCCAGTGCCTGCGCTTGTAAGTGCACGCCGGTGGGGTGGCTGCCTCCCAGCTCCCCATAGCCCCGGGGAGATGATGGATGGGTGCGTGGAGGGGGGGAGGTTAGCGGGGGGAGGCGGAGGTTGGGGAAGGGAGGGAATGGAATTGTGTTTAATAACAAAATTTGTATGCAAGCCTGCATCTCAGGCTAAGGATGAGTGATCGGCAGCCAGAAAGTATTAAAAAGCCTCGCTAAACAGATGCTGACAATAGAACAAGACATATCAAATCAGATCTACTTCAGAAACATTAATATACACACGCACACACGCTTGCCCGCGCGCGCGTGCCCGGCTCCGCACGCCCGCGCTCCTTTCTTCTCAATCACAGCAATATGGGAGACATCAATAAATTTTTATGAGACTTTTAGAAGATCAACACGGTACTAGATGTGACAAAAAAGCAATGTGCCTGTCATGTTCGCTTTGTCGGGGACACTTTAGCCCCAGATGCCGAGCTGCAGTGGCAGCGGGGAGAAATTGAATTTGGCTGGCTTTAATCTGCCTTGATTTGGCAGATGGCTGGGTGTTACGAAATGAGCAGGGATGGAGGAAGGTGTTTTCTCCTGGGGCTACGGCCCCCCTCCCAGTGCCACCGACCTCACCCCCCACCCTGAAAGAGGGGGAAATACGCAGTTATCCATCGCCATCAGGTCACCCCAAATGCTGCAGTTCTTCCAAAGCAAGCAGCTGTGGTTCTTGGGGATCACCGACGGGGCATGGCCTCACTTGGGGCCCGCTTTCTCTGAGGGGATGAGCTGCTGGATGCTTGCTGGGGGGTGCAGGATGCCCCCTGTCCCCAGCTCTGCTCCCCCTGCACTTGGGAGGTGATAGAGCAGAGCCAGTCCTTGCTGCTCCTCAAGATGCTGCCCTGGCACCACCTCCAGCCTGCACCTGAATGCATGTGATGGGAAAGATTTTCATGCCCTCCCCATCTCCAGTGCTATCCTGAATTTCTCAGTTGCCCAAAGTGTGAAACAACTTTTTTTTCTGTATAGAATAAAATGCCAGGTTAAAAAAAAACAACTGGTTTCCTCCCTTTTCTTGTTAAAGATGTTCAAAATTATTCCTTTTTTTGAGAGAAAGAGGAATAATCTCATTAATTCCTTCCAGAAATGGTGTTAGTGCCAGGAAACTGCAGTTTCCAGGACAAGAACCTCTCTGGTCAGCCGAAAGGCCAAGCCTCTGTCATTGGGGCTGATAACTTGGCAGAGCTTATTTTATTCTTCATGAATCTCTTCAGGATTATGAATACTTCAGGATCATTACGAACCACTCCCTTCCTCACAATTTAGCCTTACTCTATTGCTAGTAAGAGTTTGCAATTTGGTTTTGTTTATTTTCAGAGATGGGTCAGGAATGGGCACAATCCCTGGTCATCCACATCCCAAGACCCTGCAATTTAAGGGCGCTTTCCTCCATCCCACTAACCAACCCCCCAGAATACAGCAGCTGCAGTCCCCCGCACCTCTTAAGGATGCTGGCAGTGGGCTGAGAATTGAAAGGCCGTCAGCAAAGAGAAACCTTCCCCTCCATAAACACTGCAGACAAATTAAAAACGGTAAAAGGGAAATCAAGACCTTTAAAGTTCAAACACTTTTAGGTGCCTTTTAAAGTTTTTTTGCTCTAGGCCCTTGCAGAGAGCACAATCTTTGGAGACCTCGGGATTCTCTTTAATCACCCAGCCAGGCTGCAGTGGTCTGAAATGATTACACATTTACATAGTAATAACCCCAACACTCCCCACATTATTTCATGGCTAGCATATTTCCACTCGGCGAGTGATCCATGTGTTTTAAATTATAACCTGTACATAGGAAATTAGTTACTAAGTACGATATTCACGGGCTCGTCTGACACTTCTAATTAAGGTGATTTACACAGAATTATCCTACGAAATAAAAAAATGGTGTTTTGCTAGCTAATAAAATATAATTACTACCCGCTTTTATAAGTTACAGTTAGTTTTAATCTATTTGGGGAATTGTTTATCTAGTTCGTTATAGCAAAATAACTTCTTTCCCTTTTTGGCAACTCCCCCAAAGTACCAAAGACAGCAAGAAATGCCCTGGCAAGACCCAGCGATTTGGGCAGCCTCCTTCTCTCTCTCCCAAATGACTTTGCATTTCCAAGCGATATGAGGCTGCTTCCTTGCAGTTCTCTTTCTCAGGGCTGAGATACCAGCTCTGGCCGTGCATTCATGTGTCCTCACATGTTTGGGTGCCCCACACCTCTGCGAGGACAAAATAAGGTTCCTGATCCGGTGCTGCTCAAGGGCTGTGGTGCTGCTTAACATTAACAGGACCTGAAATCCAGGGCGCTCAACCGGGGACCCCTTGCTCCTCTATATGAGGGCATATCAGCTTTAAGAGGAACATTTACTCTCAGCAAAGCCCTCCACAATGAAAGCAAGACTCACACTACACCACAGACGCACAGAAGATGTCTTTTAATGCTAGGCAGGGATTTAGTTGGCAGCGTCTCCAGATGCAGCTGGGAATTCCCTGTCATGTTCCTGAACGTGCCCCAAGGGCTGTTCAGACCCAGTGCTTCAGTCATGATGTCCCAAAGGGCAGCTCAGCACACCGAATGTGTGCCTTCCTCACCCACAGTCTTGGGGTTTCTCTACCCCTTCCATGGTTGCTACTACACATGATGTTCAAGCTTGTTTTTTGAGGGTTTTTTTGGTTAGTTTTTTGTTTGTGTTTTTTTTTTCGTTTGTGTTTTGTTTTGTTTTTTTGTTATGGTCCTGCCTTTTGGAGTGTGCTTGCCATGGTTAGGAAAACAAAAAGGCAATATGCAAGTAGTGGTGCTTCATTATCCCCATGAATGGAAGCTGCCGCTTCCCATATGGAAAACCCAGGACATGACACGAAGGTTAAGTGATCTAATTGTATTTGACCATGAGCAAGGCGGTACTTCTTCTTTTCCTTTAAGCCTTTGCCCTTGCAAGCTCTTGTAGGAATCTCAGCTTGTCTCCAAAAGAAAGTTTTCTGGGTGCTTGAGTCAGGAGACAAGCAGAAGCCCTGCTTCCTATGGAAGATGGCTCATCAGCTTCCAGGCAGAAGACCACAACCCAGGGAGCGCTCTTGGTGCCCAGAGCCCACCCCAGTCAGGCAGGGCCCCTACTGACCCACCTGGCCCAGGAAGAAGCCCAGTGCCAGGCAGTTGTCCCAGGGAAGTAGAGGCAGGAGCCTTCCTCCTCTGTGCTCATCGCAGTGCACACTCTGACTGGACTGGCACCGAGGCATCACTGCTGCCTCTCAGAGCAAGGGCTGGAAATCTCTGTTGCAACTGTAGCTTGTGTGAGAAGACTGAGAGAAGTGCTCAGAGAGAAAATACGAGCACAGAGCAGTGAAGGGACCTGCCTGAAGTCTCAGTTCAGCAGCAATAAGGCCAAAAATGGCTCCCATGCTGTGTCACAGCCACCTGGGCTCCCCAAGCATGTTGAAATGAGATTTCTGCAGAGCCCCCACCCAGGGCAAGGCAGGACTTATGATAAGCATCCATCAAGGAAAGGCTGAGCTCAGTACCTGGCATGGCAGCCACCCCCGGCAGCACTCCCCACTCGTAATTAATAACAACTGCAAGAGACTAAGTTCCTAGAGCTCAAGCAGCTACAGTTGTTTGTGCTCATCCCTCAATGACATTGCAGCCAGAAGAGATTTAAAGATGTGGTGAAAGGGCTGCTACCATGTAGCTGGTGTCTTCCAGCTCTGTGACTTCTCCACAGAACAACTCTCAGCACCTCTCTGGATTTGACAGGCACCAGCCAGAGCACATGCAGCTCCTATATGAGATCCTGTGAAGCCAAAAGGTTTCTACAAGCTGCAGCCAACTGATGTATTTCTTTAAAAAAAAAAATAAAAAAAAATCCAGTGGAAACTATTTATATTTTAGCTGCAGAACTTGTGGCTTGAACACACAGCCTTGAAAAGGGAGCCCCAGCAGCAGAGCAAGCCTCCCACAGAGCCGTGTGGATGGCAACGCCAGCCGTAAATAAGCAGTCACCGGGTAGAGAGGGAATTGGATTTTTGTGAATGCCAGTTTAAATAAGTGGAGGTGTCACTTGAAGCCTAAGTAAGAAAATGGGAGTTTGATTTTTTTTGTTGTTTTTTTTTAAAACTACGTGAAACCAAATTCTCATCCAGCCACTGGTGACAGCCCCTGGCATGGCTGGGTATGATCAGTGCTGTCAGGGGAAGCATGCTGGGATTTGTAACCTGCTGTGGCTCTTCTAGCTGCACCTGCTCCAGGTGGTGCTTAGAAGATCCCCTGCTTTCCATGATGGGGAAATGGGCTGAGTGATGGTAAAAATTGCCAAAGATACTGGAGAGGCAGGACTAGAAATATTCTGCACCTATGGTCCCATCTGTGCTTCCCAAATGCTTGTTCAGTCAGTATCTATGAGATCTCAGTGTCCAACGTGGTCAGCTGTGATAAACCTGACCTCACAAGGCAGCCACCCATTTCCCACAAAGAGATGAAGCTACAGCTGAAATGCAGCAGGATCATAAAACACTATGTCATGACCTGACTACACTAAAATCCGCTGTTTGCTGTGTCCCATTTGCACGCTCAGCTCTTTCTCCTCTGCTGGGTTTTTCTTATCAACCCCCAGTACCCCCTGCCCCTGCCAGGAGCCCCTGCTCAGACTGGGTGACATGTTTCTGGGTGAGGATGTGATGTGTGTGTGCGGTGAAGCAGAAGGCTGGAGTAGCAGGGGTGTTTCATTTCTCTTCCACTATTTGAAAAAGAGGTGGCTGGAAAAATAAAGAGAAAAGTCGGAGGGAAAGGTCATACATTAGATTGATCTGGGGGGCTCTTTGCTACCGTGACTGTAATGACTGTTTAATTATTCCCAGCTCACGTGGCAGTTCAGAAGAGGCTCTGTAGAAGGCATGCATCGCTTTAGGGCAAATAACTGACCGAAGATTTATTTCTCACCCTTGGGTTTCCATGCATCCCTTCCCAGGTCTCCTGCTGCCCTGGGAGTCAGTGGCAGAGGAAGGCTTTGCCTTCCAAGCTCTCAAACCTCAGCCTGAGAACTCATGTCCTGAATTCAGGGAAGGGGCTGTGGGTACCGCAGGTCCGACGGCACTTCAAGAAGTGTTCATAGCACTTTCAGGGCGCTACATGAGTGAGGGCATACAGGAATCATAAATTTTCTCACTCGCTGTGCTGCCCTGGAAGCCCTGACCCAGGAGAAGTGCTCTCATCCACAGACTATGGACAGCAGCCTCTGCCTTCCCTGGGGTCTGCCATGGGAGGAGAGGAATGGGGCCTCTCTAAGCAGGACAGGCAGATGCATAGCTTGTGCTCTCTCCACCGGAGAAGCCATGGATGAAAGGTCCAGGCTGCTGTCATAGCCATCCTCTGCGTGCATTGGAGGAAGCTGGAGGGTCTCTCTTCCCTTTCTGTCCATGATTAATCTGCCCCAGCAAGGTGCAGGGACACAAATCAGAGAGGGAATGAAAGAGGATAAATCCACGGTATCAGCAGCACCACATTTGCTAGATAATAAACAGACTCCTCTCCTCATAAATTTCCCTCCATTCCCCCATGGTTCCCTGCCACTGGCAGACAGGGAGCTGGGCTGACCCTGGCCTTTCTGGTATCCTGGCTAGTTGAGAGAGCTGTGGCTCTGCTGGGAAAGCCTTGGATGCTCCACCTGGGCTGACATCCTTCACTGCCTGCATGCACTGGCGTGTAGCGGGGGCTGCAGGATGGCTCAGCAAAGCCCCATCCAAGCTCATGGGCTTTATATGGTGCATAGGACGCCTGAGCTGACTGCAATGAGGTGATCCACACCAGTACATGGAAACAGGTGGGAGAAGCACTAGAGACACCAACTACTCTTTTAATTTACTTTCTATTTCCACTCTCCAACTCAGTACCCGCCAGGTGTGGCTTGTTCTTTCCCTGTGCCCTGCCACAACACTGTGTCGTCATCCCATATTTTGGCAGCAGCAAGCTCACCCACTTCTTCACACCCCACACTGGGACATGACTTTCTTAGCTACTTCATGGTGGCATATGGCCCTGTGCCCTGCATGGGTATCACTGAGAAGCTGGCACTTCCAGGCAGGTTTCTCGGTTGATGGAGTGTGTTTCATTTAAATCTGACAGGAGTCACCCTGCTGAAGAGAGCTCCAGGTGTTACCACTTCTCATACACCTGGAGATGCCTCTGTGCCTGAATCTGGGCACACATGACCCCGGAGCTGAGGTCCCACACTGAGCACCTCTGCTGTGTGGTGGCATGGGATGACCTGCTGCTGCCATGAGGCAGGACCTGCTCTCTGGGGGCTTAGATCAGAGCAGGATGTGAATGACCCCTTCTGTGTCCCGAGAGCCAAGTAGCAGCTCCCAAGCACTGGCCTGCCCCTGCAGCCTGGTCTTGCTGGGGGACTTTGGGTGTGGGACAAACTTTGGATGCTGCCTGTGCTGCAGGAAGCGGCTGTTTGGGTACTGGGTGCCTGATGTCACAGTTGAGTCTCTCCCTGAAGCAGCTGGGCATTGCACAGAGGCCCATGCTTGCCGGAACTTGCACGTGGGGAGACATAACAAGTAATGAACTGCTCAGTTGAACAACTTGTGGGGTGCCAGAGCCCTCCGTGAAAGGCCCCAGGAGCCCTGGGCTGACTGGCCATCTTCCTACCGACCAGGGAGAGGGTGCTGCAGGGGAGACACCCAGTGCAGCCTAGCAAAGTACTGTCAGGCACTTAATAGTACCTGTCCCTACCATCTCACTGGCCTGGATTTATGCCTTGTGGGGTCACCTCTGGCGAGACTCTAATAACACGACTTTATTAGCTTTCTTGTTCCTTCTTTAAGATACAGTAGCAACGGGGGAGGAGGGCAGCAGCACCTTGGGAAGGAGCGGGGCGGGGTATGGATAGGAAGCAGCTGCCCTCACGATTCCCCTTCTTGGTGACAAGGGGGAGAGGGAGAAAAATGATGCTCCCTCGAAATTTATCATGCACCCAATTACAATGTTAATTGGCAAGTCCCAGAAATCAATTAATTCGCAAATTTTTTTCAATTAAAAATTAAGATAAATCATAAAATGTTATTAAGCAAAGGCCAAACTCCATGAACTTTTTTTTTCTGTAGGCATCTGGGTTTTTTTAAATTTAAATAAAAAAAAGAGCTGTGTTGCCAAAGCCCGATGCCCTTGAGTGCCTTTGCTGAAG
The DNA here is from genome assembly GCA_013396935.1 of Baryphthengus martii. Lineage (NCBI taxonomy): Eukaryota > Metazoa > Chordata > Aves > Coraciiformes > Momotidae > Baryphthengus > Baryphthengus martii. Next base: position 617,334 of record VWZK01009842.1, on the reverse strand, counting down.
CACAGGGGGCTGTCATCAGCAGGACTGGGCTGAAGACAGATAAAAAAATATCGACCAGTCGGACACACTGCTTCTGCTTTATTGATCAGGCGGGAATTTAACTTGCTGTGCATATCCACCGTGTCAGCAAGGGCCACGGGCGAAATTAAAAGTACTTGGCTTGGAGATGTCGCCTTGATACCGGGGGGTGGGGAGAGAGGGAGGGAGGGAGGGGGAAGAAGAGG
>VWZK01009842.1:557821-616996 GCA_013396935.1 Baryphthengus martii | reverse complement strand
AAGAAAAGAAAAGAAAAGAAAAGAAAAGAAAAGAAAAGAAAAGAAAAGAAAAGAAAAGAAAAGAAAAGAAAAGAAAAGAAAAGAAAAGAAAAGAAAAGAAAAGAAAAGAAAAAGGTGGAAAAAGAAGAGGGAAGGAGAAAAAAAAGAGGGAAGTTGAGGAGCAGGAGGTTGCAATGCCTGCTTGGCCGGGGCTCGTTGTCCTCTCTGGAGCACTCACACGTTTTTACTGCATGTAAGGAAGGGAATCAGCATGTATTTCAATGGAGCTTTGGAAAAAACCCTTCTTACTCAAAAACATCTCTATTCTCACTGATACAGAAGCTGGGCGACCTGCAGTGTTCAGGGCACAAGAAGTCTGGTGAAGTACCTGACTGTCAAGTTAAAGTTCCCAGGCATAAATCAAGGGGACCTGAGGTGAGAGCTATGACCCTGATGACAACAGAGCTAATTTGGGTTTTACACACTCTATTTATCCTGCTGGGCCTAGCAATGTGGCTGCTCGCCCTTCCCAGAGCACCTGTCTGTGCCAGCCCCAGCAAGGTCTCCTCCAAGGACCCTTTTGGGCAACACCGTGCTCAGCAGATCCCACTGAAATGTAGCAAGACCTTGCCTGAGACAGTGCGAGGAGAGCTGTATTTAAACACAGTGTTCTCTGAGCAGGGGAGTATGAGCCACATCTCGTAACTTGCTCTGGGTCCTTATCCTGACCAGGAGTAACACAGAAAGCCCTGTTATGTGGACGTGCAGGGACCACAGGGAAGGTGTGCTTCTTTCCTTGTCCATCATCAGGAGCCTCTTATGAAGACTCTAGGGGAGTTAGCACGGAATGAATTTAATCAGAAAGACCACAAAACTGGGAAAGCAACCTGTGAAAGGATGTGAAATCCAGGATGCATCTCCAGATGCCTGGAAACACCTCTCAAGGCCAGTCCCTGCCTGGAAGGACTGGGCTATCTCTCAAGGTCCCACAGCCTTCACGTTTTAGCTATATTGCTTGCTTCCTCCTTATTCCTTATCCTGTTGCTGCCTCTGTCCACAGAGGAGAGCTACCACTGTGCCTCTCTGCATAAAGAAACCTTGACCTGAAGGCTCCCCAACAGCAGGGTGAGGATGCTCACCGCAGTGCCAGGAATTGAGGCAGCACTTTCTGCTTCCACTCCAGCTGCCCAGGGAGGGAGGACTAAGAACTGAGCGGAAAAAAGCATGCATGCAAACAAGGGAGAGGATGATTCAGAGAGTCGCCGAAGGAAGGTTTAAGCCTGGGCAGAAGTGCAGTGAGAGCTGCTATAGGAGCAGAAGCACCACAGTCCCACAGTTGGCTCTTTTCCTCTGACATGAATCAAAGCTGGCTCCAAGATTCAAGCTGAATCACCCATCTGGGCACTTCATCTGCTTTGAAACAGCCCATCTCACTGCATCTCGTCCCTTTCAACCCAACCCATTATATGATTCTCTGATTCTGTGATGATCTTGCTCTGCCCTCTTTTGCCTGACACTATGTGGTTCTCTCTTTGCAACATGTTTGAGGTCACCAGAAAACAGGCCACAGCACTTTCCATTTGCACCAAGGTGAGAGACCTCAGTGCCCTCTGTGTTCTGAGAAATGCTTTGTAATCAGAAAAGAAATTATTCCCAGACACACCAAGAAGGTCATTAGGGGTAACCAGTAGCTCCTGAGATGAGCAGGGATGTGTCCCCATGCTCCCAGCACAGTGGCAAGGAGCAATGAGAGCTGCTAGCCCAGACTGGGAACAGCCAACAGGTGGGCACGGGCTTTAAAACACAAATATGCTCAGATTAATATTCAACATGGAAGGAAGAAAGAAAAGAAGAAAAGTGAAGGGTAGGTTTGCACAGCCGTGGGGCACTGTGACCTGAACATCAACCCCATCCACTCACCCAAGCATGTTCACCCCCGGAGACACCCACCAAGCACTCCGGGCAGCTGTTGCACCGCCGCACTCAGCCCTTGGATGCCACAACACAGGCACAGGAAATACTACAACATCGCATGAGAACACTACTAGATACATCTGCTACATTTAGAAACCCCTTTAAATAAGGGGAAGGAGCTGAGATAGTCCTGTCTGAGCTTGCACCGTCCTTCACCTGCAAAAGCAGGAACAGATCTGTCATGGTCCAACTCACTACTCCACCCTCTGGACCATTCCCCGACTATAATGATACACCTCATCCTTTTAGGGAGGTGAAATCACAGCTCTGAAGTGTAGGTTTGCCGTTGATAAAGCAGGGGAGAATCTGCTAGCTGTCACACAGGGAAATAACAATGCCCCCTGCCAAAGAAATTTTTTATAAAGAGCACTGCAAGTGCAAGAACAGAACATCATATTATTGAAACCACTGCATTCAAAGGCACATTCCCAACCTTCAAGTGCTTGACTTAGCAAATGTAATATTTGTAATGTGAATTCCTAAGGTTTTTTAAATGGCCAATAAATGCCTCTTCTCCAAACTCTAGAAAGCACTGTGAGCCCATCAGGGCCCACCAGCTAAGTTGGGGTCCACAGCTCCTACTGCCTCCTTTACTTCTCTCCTGTCCTCAAACTCATTTTTCCTCCCACCTCAAACTCAAACCATAGCCCCAAACCTCCCCCTTCTCCACCAAGCCTCCCCCAGCATCATCAGGTTGTTCTCTCTGGTCACTGCCAGGGAAGCATCAGGCAGGGTTTAAGGGTCCCCCTGTGCATTGCCACTTCTGCTCAGAGCATTTACCTGCAGTGATGAATGTAGTGAGACACTCGTATGCACATGGGGGTGGGTGCATGTGCCTATCCTGAGGGGTACCCATAGGTGCTGCTCCCGAAAGCTGCACCTACCTGCACTTGGGAGGCCCTAGGCTGGAGGAATGTGTCTGCAGCTGAAGAACCAGCTGACACTCAGCACTGGGACCATTGACAGCTCCAGGAAGTTTCTCACATTTCAAGTGTGCTTTATTGCAAGCCCTTAACATGGATAAGGTGTAAAACAGGTGAATATAAATCGAGTGAGGGTAGGAGACCTGCATCAAGCGCACAGATAAGCTTCATGCACAGAAGCCAGGAATATTCATGTATTCTGCAGCAACCAGCCTGGATGGAGCATGGGGCATTGGTGTACACTGAGTGTCTCTGGTCTTACTTCTTATTTCCACCTTGGTGGCACTTAGTGGCTCAGCTGGGGATCAGCAACTTTTTTTTCTCCAAGCTGTACATGCAGAGCAAGGAGAGCATCTCTTCTGCACCGTGCCGTGGGGCTTGCCCACCTCCTGCTCGCTGCTGCTTTGTGCTTGTGCTCTGCAAAGGTGATCTGCTGGGAGACTTCTCTTTGGAGAAGAAATACCAACAGTCTTGCCTGGCAAGAGTTAAATCCCATAAAACCAAGGCTTGTAGTTTTGTTTTCTTTCAATTTATACCCTTCACTTAAAGAGAGGGGGGAAAGAAAGGAGGGGGAGAAAAAAGAAAGCCAGGTGACATATTCTAAGAGGGAGCACCGAAAACGTGTTAAGCACTTCAAAATCTCATATATTCAATCGGCCTCTGGCAAGACATCTGCCTAATGTTAGCGCTTAAATATCCTTTTCCATTTTACATGCATTCAAGTCTCATTTGAGCGAAATGAAACGGTATTATTAAAGGGAGATTTTGCACAAATGGCCTGAATTTGACATGTCAAGTTCAATGAGGCTGTTACATATGTAACACCGAGAAGGGCTCACAGGCTGCCGGCTCTTGAAACAGCGCCAGTGGCTCAGAAATGAAATTTGCATTCAGAGAGCCTCGCCTCGTCGCACAGAGCTGTGCATGGGGCTTGGCCGGACCCGCGCAGGGTGGAGGAGCTGTGGGGCAAGCACAAACAGGTCTCTCCCTGTGCTTTGGGAGACTGAATACACCAAGAAGACAGCAAAGCAAGCAACTCAGGTACTTCATTCCCAGTCAAATCCACTTTTTCAAGGAAAATCTTGACCCTACACTGAGGTTGAGTCCTTCTGAGTGATGTTCATTACCAGTCCAACCGATTACCGATCCAGCCGATGTCCATCCCCTGGGCATGCACAGCCCCTCGGCACGGGTGACTGCTGCCCTGTGGCTCAGCATGGCTCCTCCTGCCTTGCCATATGATGCTCCAGCTGGGCAGACCTTGAGATGTCCCTGCCCTGAGGCCGGGAGGGTCACACTGGCTCTGCCCATGGGGAAGAAGGGCTGACCCCATTGGATAGCAAAATCCATCCCTGCCAGCTGAGCAAGGAGTGCGTTGGTGTGGGTAGGATGTAACCCCAAGCTCCTGGTGAGCTGGGACGACGGGTAGTATCGTCCAGGTGGCTCCTGCAGCTCCCTTGTACCTCAGTCCCAAAAAGCTCTAGTAATCACCCGGAGAAATCTCTTTCTCCTTCCTTTGTCTGCCCTCTTCCAAGTGATGCCAAGCTCCCGGCTCCCATAATGCCCAAAAACCCATGGGAGTGCACGATGCCCAGCAGAGGCGATGGCACAAGGCAGCCTCCTTGACCTTGCTTCTCCACCAGCTTCTCCCCTCCTCTTGACACAGCCCTATGGCAGCATCTTGGCTGGCTCATTCTGCCACACAGCCCCACAGCTGCACTGCCTTGGGGGAGATCCTGGCACATGGGGAACTTCAGTGCCATGGTGGGAGCTGATGAGGAGCCCCATTGCCATGCCAGGAGCTGATGAGGAGCCCCAGTGCTGCAGCGGAAGAGGATGGGGAGCCCCAGTGCTGCAGTGGGAGCTGATGTGGTGCCTGCCAAGTCTCTGGTGCTGTAGGGTCAGTGGGCAGGAGGGGATCTGCCTTCCTCACCCTGAGCACTGGAAATTTATGATTTTGTTACAAATCATTAAGGTATATTAAAACTTAACAGCACCAGCCATGATTGGCTGCATCCTCTTTAAATTAAAAAAAAAAGGCCTTTGGAAAGCAGCCTCCCAGTTTGCTTCTCCCCATCAGACTGATAAGTAACAGCTGCTCGACCATTTCAGTAACAAGTCGGTATTGGCAGGGAGCGGCCAGGGCTGCCAGTGCCCGTCACGTTTATAGGCCTACATTTTATTTTTATGTTTATTGGGTTATTTGAGATCATTATTAGTTTCTCTCTCCTCTCGTTGATGTGTTCTTGCTCCCGGCTCTTCCAGGCGGGAAGGGTGGAGGAATGGGAGACTGGGCCACCCGCTAGACCAAGCCGCCCCAATGGAGCCGGGCGGCGTGCGGGAGCTCGACCTGCTGCCCATCACTGCCGCACGCTCTGCCCTGCCCACCCTGCTGCTGGCTTCCCATCGCTCCCCTCTGGGATGGGCAGAGACCACCCCTGTGCAGGGCTGCCGTGTTATAGATTAGTTTCCATCGCCTGAATCCATCGACTAGATTGAACGTTATCTATCACGTTATGGAGGGAGTCGTTATTTAATAATTAATAAAGACCTCTGATTCTTCTTCGCCGCCTGCGTGGCCGAGCGGAGCGGGCCAGGGAAGCGAGGGCAAGCCAGGGAGAGCTGTCTCCTCTCTAACTGCTGCTGTTATTTAAAGGAATAATGCCATTCTTTTTCATTTGTCAGCTGGCCCACAATGGCCCTTGTCATGCTTTATGATTTAGGGTTTCCTTTCCTTTCCCATTAAACGCCACCTTCCCATCACCGCCTCGCGCCAGCCAGCCTCTGCCCCTGGCTTGCGGTTTCAGTTTCACTCTGATATTGGCCCAACTTCTTTGATGGGCTCCTCCGAGCACTAATTGCTTCTGTTCATTTAAACCTGTTCACTAATTTGCAGTGGCCCTTTATTAAGTTGGATGCAACCCAAATTACACTATAAATTATGCTCGCAAGGGGACTGGGTGTCGTTGGGGATAAATGGCCTGCCTGTTCCCTGCTTCCTCCCCCTTCTCCATCTTCCTGTGCAGTGCCTGGGGGATGCGGGTCTCAGCCTGAGGCTGCGGGTGCTGAATTTGGGATATCTCAGCCTGGACCTATTCGGGGAGGTCTCTCTTTCTCTAGCAAAAGCTCCCTCTTTCTCCCTTTATCTGCAATGACTATTGCTCTTTTGCAAAGAAGATCCAAGCCGGGCAGGGATGGATTTTGCAATGTTCCCACTGTGTGCAGCCATGTGCACCCCCTTGCCCTGGTGCACACACACACACACACACATATGCACACACACTCACATACACACACTCCCTCCTCTCCTACCACCTGGTGACGTAACTTTGCTTCTAGTCGGCAGTTTGATTCCTTTCCTCACCTTTTAATGACCGGGGAATTCATTAATAATTGAAATAAACACGTTCACTTCCAAGGCTGCTGAGTTTTATTAAGGCAGGGGCAGGGATCTGCCAACCCTTGGCTGCAGCCATTTCCCAAATAACTGCTAGCAGTTAAAATGCAATTATTATTTATTTTTTTTAAATAGGGGAATTTGCTGTGCTGGGGAAAGCAGAAGGGAGAGGAAGGCAGCTGAGGGAAAGTGCACACCATTGCTGCAGCCCTGTTCCTTTATGGATGTGAACTTTGGAGATGCTCAGCTGATCACACGTCCCCAGGGAAAGGGGTGTCTGTCCCTTCCAGGAGGCATTTCTGCCTGGCTTTACCATTGCAGTTAACTCCAGGGAAGCGTTTCTGCCCTGCTGGATAACACTAAATCTCCCATATCTGGGTACCTCTATCAGTGAGTGCCTTGGCTGGGTAACCAGGAATGCTGCTTGACCCCAGGGAGCTGCTTACCTGATGTTCAGCTGAGTGAGTTTCTCCAGCTCCTGCTCCATGTGCTCTTGCAACTCCCCAGGGCGAAGGAGAACCTGGCAGATGGGGCAGATCGGAGCCTGGCTGTCAAACAAAGTCGCTTTCTTTTTGCCTGTGGGGAGGAAAAGAGGGGAGAAAGCTTTAGCTCTGATCAGCTGCCATCAGCATCAGCTGCACTCTGCCCTGGTCCCTGTCCTAGCACAAGTATGAAACTGGGCAATTTCCTACTAGTATAGCCCAATCTCTCTCCCTGTCCCAAGCTCCCTGGGGCAGGCACTGGCTCTGTTCTGCAGTGGGACAGCAACTGGCATGAGAGCATCCCAGATCCAGTTGTGGGCTCTCCAGTCTTACAGGGAAAGCAGCAACAGCCACATTTTGGGAGTGACCCTGTGCAACCCTGGCTTCTTCAGTTTGCAGTGCAGGCAGCATGACTTGGGGCAGACAGATGGCACAGCACTACCCACTGTTTCTATTAACTAGTGACAATAAATTAAGAAGTGCCATCTTCATCCTACTCGTCACTCCTGAAGTCAAGTGGGTCAGGATGACCCCTGGAAAGGGCAGAGTGATTCTCCACAGGCACATAACAGTTGGGAGGCAGAGGAGATCCCACAGTGCTGTACCATGGATGGCAGGGAGGAGGCCAGGATGTTTAGCATGTCTGCCCTGGCTGTCACTGAGGATTGCTCACCCTGTCCCTGGGCTGGGGCCCCTCACCCTCCCCGCACTACCAGCAGCTCCAGACCCTGCAGCCACCTGAGCCCCTAGACTGCTGGGATTGCCTCATCCCTGGGCAAGATTTTGGGATGCCGGTGGACCCACATCTCCAGCTGGACTGAGCCCTTGGGGCGGCCCTGGAAGCAGAGTGCTGCCTCATACTTTCCTCACCCCAAATCCTCCCTGCTGCTTCCCCTGCCCAACCACATCTCCCTGGTTCACTCCCTGCTCTGAAGCCAATTTCCTCCAGCTCAGAAACTTTATAGCCCCCTCTGTAAGGAATATACAGCGTCTGTTTAACATAAAATAAAACACTAAAGCAAACAATGAAGTTTCAATAAAACAGAGAAGCTCGTGGGTCTCGAGGCCCCCCTCTCCCAGCTGTATTAGCAGCTCTGCTCATGAGAGGGCGTGCGGAGCCCAGCTCAGATGGCTCTGGCAGGGATAAACATGCTTTATAGCTGTGTGTTGTCATCTAACGTGAACCCTCCTGCAGGATTATTTATTTATGTATTAGACATGGATCAAATTGGTTAAATCCGAGTGAGAGGCAGTAATGCACAATAAAGCAGCCAGTGCTGGATAGAAGGGGGCTGCGTGCACTGTGGCCTTCCAATCAGGAGCCAAAAGGTGCCATTTTATGGCTCCTAACGATGGCAGAGCCCAGTTAAATGAAACCCCATTAAAGGAATAGACCTTCTCAAAGTATAAAACATTGGTGTGAGTGGCTTTACTGGGTCCCCGCTGCTCACTGTATAACCACTTGGCGCAGGTATTTAATGAGAGGAAGGGTCTGAAATAAGTTTGAGAGTCACCTTGGCTCATCCTTGCCTTCCAGTAGGACACAGCATACGTGCCTGGTGATAGCAGGGCTGTTGCTGGGATATTATCTGCCCTTCAGCCTTCCTATAGGAGGTGGGGGAAACTGAGGCACAAGGGGCAAGTCAGGGCAGGCCAGTGGTATGGGGCATCCCCTGCCTTCCCATCTTCTGCATTCACTGGGAAGTCTCACATTTGCAGAGCCAGGAGGAAAACCCAGCAACCTCTCCTCTGGGCTTGAGCCATTCCTGATGGCTCCCAGGCAGAGCCCCGGCAGAGCCCCGGTGCCTCATCTCCTTCTGCTGGGCAGGACGCAGCATGCAGCCCATGCAACTAGGAAAATCTTCCTCTCTCCTCCTTCCCTCATGTTTAAATAATGTCCAGAACCCAACCCAAACCCAGACAACCAGCTCCCACTGACCCTTGCGGGAAAGGTCGGCATTTCAGTAAATCCACCTTCCTCTTGGAGCTTTTCCACTTTTGTGTAGTGGGGGCCCAAAATAGCCCAGGAGCGTCCCCTACCACCTGCTATTTATAACCCCAACTCCACAGCAAAACAATGAAGCAGTCTGAGTCTCCCTCCCAAAATAAACAGGCAACCTTTGAGCGGACGGGAAATCCTGCTGGATCCCTGCTGTGGGGTGTGTAGATGGATGGGTAAACAGGCTGCCCTCTGCCCTACCGCACCACATCCCTGCTCCCAGACCAGACCACCACCATGGGGCCTGCCACTACTTGGGGTAGTGGGGCAGGGATGTTCTCAGCAGCACCAGAGGGTGAAACAGAGGTTTAACATCCCTGGGTCTCCAGGGAGCCATGGGGTGTTTTTTGCTGGAGAATGTGGTGGAGTGCCCTTGGCTGCAGCACCGGGATGGGCAGCCTCAGACCAGGAGGTGCAGCTGGGGTCCCTTCTAGGGACCAGTTCTATTGCACCAGACTGGTTGCTTTTTTAACCTCCTGCGTGCCTAGGTCTCACTGCTTGCTTTTCAGGGCTCTTCGATGGGGTGCATGTTGCTAAGTGTAGGTGACTTTGGATTTCAACGGTCAAGGGAACCGTTAGGGATTTCATGCCATAGAAAGGAGCCTTTCTGCCTTCCATGGCCACTCCAAACCCCAGCCCAGGCCAGCAGAAAAAATGAGCAGCAAAGACTTTACCCACCAGCTACACCAACAATACAGTGACAAATTCATACCAAGGAAGGATGTGACAGCTGTCACTCCACATCCCTGGGACAGCTGAGGAAGATCCCTTTGCTCCAGTCAGTGAGAGAGGCTGGTGCTTGTTCTGAAGCAACGGCTTCCAGAGACACAGGAGAACAGGGACCCAGACACAGAGCCAAGTCTCTGACATACAGATTGCAAAGCAGGAGACAGAAGGAGCCCCAACTCCTGGCCCAAGGGGCTGACAATGCTGCTTTTGCAGGAGCGGGGCTAACAGTGAGTGACAGGCAGAAGGAGGGACCATCTCCTGTGCCAGTAGGACACCTACGCAAGTCTCCCCAGGTCTGCGAAACCCGCTGCACGTCCGCAGTGCCACAGAGGCTGTCAGCAGGATGTGTCTCCCCAAATCAGCGGCATCCATATCCTCAGCATGCCCCAGAGCCTGGCACACGCCCACGCTGTGGTGTCTCATGCTGGGTAGCGGTACCTAGCACTGTGACATGGGATGCTGGGTTGTGGGGAGGGAGAGGATGGGCATTGCGAGTCCTCAGGTTTCAATTGGGAATGCAAAGTTGGAGGGAGATGCATACATCCCGCCTCTCCTCTTCAGAGCAGAGACATCCTGGTACCCATGAAAAAGCAAAATATGTCTCACTGTGTGTACAGCTGGATTGTGCTGGGGTGTATGTGCTTACCCCGCTCAAAAGAGCAGGAGGCATTGACTTGCCCAGGGCAAAATGAAGAGTCCATATTCCCGAGTGGGCTGGACCTGTGCCTGTCCCAGAAGTGAGTGCTCCCTGCTCTTCCCTCCCCGCCCTGTGTCAAACCCGCTCCTGGGAGACCCTGAATGGCTCTTTTCAGGCTTTTGTATTTGGCAGCTGTGTTTTTGTTTTCTTTGCCCCTTTCTCTCCCCTTCACTCTCTGCTTACTCGGTAGGCTCAGCTCCAGTGTTTAACCTCCTTGGCTCTGCTGTGCTTCCCCCGCTGCCGACCCCCTGCTCAACAGTGCCAGAGAGATGAAAAGGCAGAGCTTCGGTGCTCCTGCAGTTTGCACGGTCTCCTGGGCTCCGCGGAAATGTTGAACTCCAAGTGCTGAAACCAAATATTTCCTGCTCTGAAATCAGAGGGCTCGATGTGCAGACGCACCCCAGCGTGGAGGAATTTGTCCACAGGTTCTGTCGGAGGGTGTCTGCAAACAGATCCCAGCCCAAGTGGGGACCAAACCAAAACCTCCTGATCCCACTGGGGATTGAGGGCCAGACCCTGCCCTCAGTTACACCAATCCAACACAATTCCCCTGAGTCCTCTAAGTCAGGCCTGATTCACCACAAAATGACTGGGGTGGGGGGGGAGGTGGGCTTGAAGCTGGTCTCAGGCATGTCAGCGTGGTGCTAGATAGGTGAAAAGACATGAAGCCATCCCTACTCCCACCCTGCATCTGTGCCCTGGAATGGAGGCCTGACAGCAGCATTTGCAGGCCAGGACTGGGATACTTGGAAGGGAGAGCTTTCCCCCTACAAGTAGAATGGGAAATGCTGTTTTGGAGAGCATTTAAATGAGAAAAAAGGGACGTAGCCCACCAACAGCCATGACAGCCCCTTGTCACTAAGCGGCATGGAGTAAATGATGTTCTCAAGTCACTCTCAATGAGCAAAGTTTACAAGGCGTGAGGGCTTGCTCTGCCCAGGAGCTCAGCAAGCTGCCAAACGAACGAAATAAATAGTTTATAATTCAGTTGTTCAGCTCCACTGATGTCTGATTGCACAGCCAGGTCCTCCCTAGGGACCGCCACCGTGTGTGGCACAGGTGGTGGCAGCGAGGAGGGTGCACTGACTGGGGGCACGTTCCCTCCTGGGGATGCATTCACTCTTTCCTAACAGCCCTTTGCTGGGCAGACCCCAGGGCATTTGCCCAGGTTTTGCATCATCTTCACCCCCTGCTGTCCTTCCTCACGATCACCTGAAACTTGCCACCAGAAGGACCAGTTCTCTCCCAGCTATTGATTTCTCCTATTTTAAACTGTTTTGCACTTGTCTGAGTACCAAACTCCCCCTCTTCCGTGATACCGCCCTCCATCTCACCCTCCTATTTCCTCTCTCTCCCTCTTAAACACTCCATCATTTAAACCCAATCAAAGCCAGTTGATCTGAAACTCTTCTGAATAGAAATGACCCCATGCTGGGGCCTCGTGGCCCCATGCGCTGCTTCAGGGGCCGTGCTGAAACCAGGTGGGTGGTAATGGAAGTGCTGACACAGGCTTCTTGACAGCATCGCCACTGCCAGCGCCTGTAATAATCCCTCTCGGCTCCCCCGCAACTTGGTTTCCGCGGCGATTATTTTCCATGCGATGATGGGCTTGCTGTTATTTGTGTACTGATAGCAGATATCTCGTGTGACAAGCCTCCTTTCCTTCCAGCTCAAAAAACAATAATTCAAAGAAAGCCCCATATTAGCTTGGAAATAGCCAAACACTCGCTCTTCTCTCGGCGAGCCCGCGCTGCAGACGATGAGGCTTGCAGAGCTCTGACAGTAAGTGGCAGCCAAGGGGGTGCGCCGCAGCCAGGGGAGGATGACAATGATGGGATGAGGAAGGCGGAGATGGTTCACGTGTCAGTGCAGAGCACTCTGGAATAACAGCAGAGGCAAAAAGTATTTGGTAATAAAGTGAGGGAGCAGGGACAACGCTGTTCATCGCGCTCCCATCTCCCTGTTATTTTCTGGTGTGCTCCCTGTGCCATCCCTATGGGTCTGCATCCTGTCTGCTGGGCGTTGTGTTGGATTGTGCTGGTTTTGACTGGGGCTCCGTTCCCTGGACAACATACTTTCTGGAGGTCTGTGCAGACAGGAAGGGAGCAGAGTTTTGGAAAATTGGCTTTTCATGTAAGAAAAAGCTTTTGAGAAGTCAGTTCTCCACTCCTGCATCACAGTGCAAAGCCGCCACAAGGCAACAGCAGAAGCTGGACTCGGATTGTACTGGGCACAGCATGGGGCCGCTCGTGCCTTGAATCTAGCAAAGAGGGGCATAGGGATGGGTGACAGCTGGTTTTATACAACTGGGATGTATAAAACACATAGAGGCACAGACGGACATAGGGATCTCTACAACCCTATGAGCAAACTGGGGTATGGCAAAGAGCTGAGCTCAGCCCCCTGCATCTCTGCCAAGGGCCTGATCCCCAGCACTGCTCCCTGATAAAGTGCCCAGTCTGCCAAGTGGCTTAGAAGAGACACCTGCTTCTCCTGAGGTTAAAAACTAAAGAAGAATCCAAGGCACAATAGCTTGCTAAAATATTGATTTCCTTCCAAAGAAAAGAGTTGCTCTTGTAGCTGTCTCTCCAGACAAGCTACATACTGGAGAGGACTGGAGTAAACTGGTGCAGTGCTGCTGCCACACAGCTAATGCCAACTGGGGTGATCCCATGGGTCACTCAGTAAAAATGCACGTTCAAACAGCACCCTAGGCTCTTCACCCTAGGCTGTTGCATGTCCCGTTGTGTCTGGCACCCTTTTTCTCACGGCTGGTGGCAGCCTGGCAGTGAGAAGAGGTGAGAAGCCCCTATGAGCATCCAGCCCCATAGCTCCTGATCCCAGCCCTGGCTCTCCATCTGTGAAGATCACGGCTGCCCAGCACGGGCCAGAGGAAGATGGATTGAGCTGGACAATAATTTAAGAAACTGAGTGAGTCTGTACATCCAATCACTTTACAAATCAGGGGAAAAGGAGAGAGGAGGAAGGGCGGGAGTGGGGGGGAGAAGTGAAAAGGCCGCGCAGGGAAATGCATCACAATTACTGTCTCGGCTCTAATGAGGAGCCTGTCATGAGGCTGTCATCCTGCGGAAAGCCACCTACTCAGAAAGATTCAATAAAAAAGTAGCAGAGAGATAAAAAAGAGATATATTTCAGCCCTTGCTAATATTCTTTTCATTTGTCCCAGCACAAAATAAGATACTGCACTTAACCGGCTCGGTTAAAATGAAAAGGGGGGGTGGTGGGAAGGGAGCAGCATTGATCAATACCACTAAAAGCTGGGAGACACGGTGATGGAGTGCAATTTTTTTGTCTGTGCTGAAGCATAGCAGAGGCCCAGGCGGGGTAATTTATGATTCACACGCATGCTGGCTAACTAGAGGCTGACAAGACAATGAATCCTCGATGAGAGGGACGCAGGCCGCCGGGAGAGCCGGAAAGGGAGAGTGTGACAGGGACCTGGAAGGGAGAGGGGAACAGGAGGGCTGGGCTGGGCTGTGGTCCCATCTCCCCATGGTACTGCTCCTGGGCTCAATGTGGCTCCGCAGAGCAGAGCAGAAATGCTTTCCTGGGCTTCACAAGATAAAAATAGAGAAACGCCGAGAGCAAGCCAAGGTGCTGCACTGCCTTCGTCCCTGTTCTCTTCCCTCATGGCTCCCAGCCAGGCATGCTGCCCGTGGCAGCTTCTCCTGAAGAAGCACATTGGTGTCCAGCCATGACTAATGTTGGGTTGGAGATGGACCAACTAGGACAGGGGGGACCAGGGACAGAGACAGATGATCGCTTCTGCGCTCCAGCTTCTCTGATGGATGCTGGTATGAGTCTGGGCAAGCTCAGGACCACAAAGTTGGACTTTCCCACTGCCACCCATCCTCTGCCCTGGCAGCAAAACTGGAGCCTTCTCCAACCCACACCTTGTCTCCAAAACACTCAAGTCCCAAAGAGCAGCTGTGTCTCCCCAGCATCAGTGGGGTCCTTATTTCAGCAAACATAGTACAACAGGAATGCTCCTGGAGGAATCCTACATCTCTGTCCCTCCAGTTTGGGGGATCTCTTAGAGCGTGATGCACTTCCTTCCCTCCACATCCTTGAGCTGCCCTCCATCCCATGGGTCTTGCCATGCTATGCAGCCAAGATTGACCAGGCTGTAGACAAAACACCCAGAACTGGTGGGATCCAGGGACCATGCCTGAAATTCTTCAAACTCTATGGCCTACAGCCAGTCCTTCCTCAGCGGAGCTTGCGAAATAAGGCACTGGGAGTCAGCAGATTCCCCAGCAGGCAGGCAGCCAGGCATGAGAAACCAGGATTCTCTTGCTGACTGTGCCATGTGTGCAGTCATGGTTGGACAGAGTGTGAAAAATGGCTCTGCTTCCTTACTATCCCTTCTCCTCCACCTCAGACACCCAGCATGCCTGGGGCTGTGCATCCAGAGCTGGCAGCCAGGTGACATTCACCAGTGGGCCTGGCCTCTGGTCCTGTTTACTGTTACAAGGGTCACTTTTTGTCCCTTGTTGAACCAGTCCCCTGAGCTGTGATTCCTTCTGATCTGGTGGGAGAGGAGGACCTGTGTAGATGCATTGCGAAAGTGTGACTTGGTTATCCATGATCTACATCAGTTCTTGGGATGGAAAGGCCTGGAGCAAAATACCTTCTTTAGCTGCCAAAAAATAATGGCAGTGGGAACAAGAGAAGGTGGGATCTTCACAGGAACATCCCCATGTCTGGCTAGGAGCCCATAAGAGAGTTGAGGTCTGATGTTCTGGACACTTCTGGGAGTCTGCGCCTTGTCCTCATTACTTCATCCATACCAGAAACCAGGACACAGTTGTGAGCGGGAGCAACAGCCCTACACATGAGCTGGGAGAGTGCTGGAGGGGCTTGTCCCTTCTGTCCTCATTCTATTGCCACACATCCCAGCTCCCTGCAAAATCTACTGGACAATCCTGTACCAGACTGCAGCTGTTCAGCTCTGACACGCCTCATCCTCCTGCTCTCTGAGTCCTTAGCAAAGGATCTGGCCACATCCTGACACACATTATCAGCCTGAAAAGGGGACTCTGCCTTCACCATTGGTGGTGAAAGAAGAGCCTGGGGACCACCTCACTGCCAGTGAGTCGGGGACTGGCAGGGGCCCAGCGATATGTCCCAAGAGGGACCCAACCCCATCCTGTCCTCACAGCAGATGCTCACAGTCAGCCACACTGCTCCCATGCCCTTGACTTGGAGGGCAACCTGTTAAGTTGGTGATATACTGATACACCTATAATTCGAAGGGGTGATCAGGTAGAGTCATTCCCTGCCTCCCACCCACTCCCTCCCTCTACTTTCCAGCTCTTCTCCTCTCCTCCCCTGGGGGTGTGTGGGGCACATATCGAAAACACAGATATTGAACTGTCAAAACTATTTCCTACAAGAAAATAGATTCATCAGCTTGCAGCACGCAGGGTCATTGCCACATTTTCCCCTCGCGCCAGCACCTGCACATGCCGGCGCATACCCAATGCCTCTTCGCAGCACCGGCACTTTAGCTTGTAGCTCAGGGCCCTTAAGTGACTTTGAGAAATGGATAATCGATTATAATTCCACGGGCCTCTCTGCAGATTTATCCGGAGAATGTATAAAAGCCAGGGATTGGGAGAAGCGGGTCCTTCTGGCCAACACGTCGATTGCTTGCGCTCTCTGTGCCCAGCTCGGAAAATCGCATCCCAAGCACGACTCTGTTTAATCCATCAGTACACAATCAATGCACTCTGTAATCAACTCTTGATCACTTAATTTTACACATGTTGGCTGAATCCCTTTGTTTAATCACTAGATCAGGCTGCCTTGTTGCACTGCCCCCTCCCTGCTTAACCCTCTCTGACCCTCATGTCCCCCCCCCTCCGCCAGCACCACCAAATGCAGCCTGGAGCCTTCATTTCACCTTGAGGAGGAGCTCCCATGAATTTAGAGAGCTGTGAGATGGCAAAGGAAGGACAGAAAGGAAAACAGAGGGACTGAAAAAATAACACTGGAGAGTAAGAAAATATTTTCCCTTCTGTGTGTTCCTAGAGCTTGTCCCAGCCATTTCCACCCACACAACAGAAATCTTAGCTGGGATTTAAAAGGGGGCTGGATGTTGGGATACACACTCCAAAGGCCTGCAACATCCCAGGGAAAACAGGCACATCAGGGTGTCCCTGAGCAGATGCACTGGCACATGATGGGCACTCATCATACAGCTCCCCCGACTGCATCCAGC
Organism: Baryphthengus martii; assembly: GCA_013396935.1. Taxonomy (NCBI): domain Eukaryota; kingdom Metazoa; phylum Chordata; class Aves; order Coraciiformes; family Momotidae; genus Baryphthengus; species Baryphthengus martii. Next base: position 600,572 of record VWZK01009842.1, on the reverse strand, counting down.
CCCTTCAGCACCCTCCCCACCCCGTTATTATTTTGACTGTTTTAGCAGCCGAGGCCATTACGAGCATTGGTTCTTGATCTTTCCCTCCCAGAGGCATCCTTGGGAACATTGCTCCCATCTCGCTGGGGTTCATCTTCCTTTTTATGGCAAGAGCATGACCCTCGGGTTGTGAATGCATGAAAAACAGCTATTTGGCATTTTTAGTGTGATTTGTGTTGCTAGCCTGATGCCACCTCACCCTTCACATGTACTCTGCCAGCACCGCCAGGGTCAGCATCCAGGGGATGCTCATAGGTGGAGATGTCTGACTGTCCGACATTGAAATGCACTGTGATTTTGCATGTGTGCACCTCACCCTGCTGTCAAATAACCCTTTCCAAGAAGATTTTGTTGCATTTTAATTGCATGATGAGAACCCAAAGGCTTAGAGATAGGGCAACCACATACTTGCAATACAAACGTAGATCATTTTGACCAGCCACGCAGCGTGTTGCTCCTACCCGAGCAGCACAGCGGTCCTTCACAACCCTGTTAAACCTTTCTTTTTAAAGAGACCTTGATGCTGCCTCTAATTTGGCACGTGGAGTAACTGCTGCTCATACTTGCAAGAATAAAAGATGGGATATGCTTGAACAAGGGGGATCTGGAAGCGCAATTGCCAGGGGAGCGTGCAAATGTTAGCTTTGCACAGGAAACTTGCACAAAACTGTGTGTTGACACCAAGAGGCCAGTTGTAGGACAAAGCAGGCGCGGATGTTTAAAGAGAATTCCAGTTGCTATCCTATAGCAAATAGTCTTCAAAGAGCCCCTGGAGCTCTCGGCTTCTCAGCATGGAAAGAGGAGCTTGTACGAGATGAAACGCAAATAAATAGTTTACCATAGAAAAGATATCTAAGGCAAGGAGTGAGATGCAAGTTTTAGATCTCACATTAGCCAGCTGGGGTTTTATTGGTCCCCAAGTAAAAGCTGTAAATAAAATACAAACTCAACCTGCATATTGTCAAACTACATTTTAAAAAAACCCACAACTTAATTGCACTCAAAAGCACCAAGGGGCAAACTGGTGCATGCTGCATCATAAGGCAGCCCGCAGAGCTGTTTGTAAAGTGTAAATCCAAGAGCTGGACAACTGGAGCTTTTTACCTTGGGATCTGCTGACAGGCACAGATTACTCTGGCTTTGCTAACATAGTTCATTTTTGCCCCAGAAACTCTTGGTAAGGGGTTAGTAAGAACAGAAAGCACAGAAAACTCTTTCCTTTGCTCACACTGACATTGGTGCCGGGGAGGAAGGATGGGTGGTGGGTGGGATGCTGAGAACCCATCTCCTTGTTTCCAGGCTCCTGCCTGGCTGCAGGGAGCAAAGGCAATGCTGCACTTCAGGGAGGCACAGCCCAGGTGACAGGGACAGTGTCTCCAACAAGAATTAGCCAGCAGGGAATGAGTGAGTGACCAAAGCATCTTCCCCTCGTGTTCTGACAGCTCAGGGCTCCCAGGAGCTCCTATGCTAGCCTCAGCAGTGCTCCTGGGGAGCTCCAGAGCAACGACAAGTCTTCCATGTCAGGCTCCCATCCCTGCTATGCAGAGCTTAGCTGCTCTTTTCATCCAATTTTCCTTTCCACTGCATTTGTTCTTTAAGCCTTCCTATATGCTGGTACATTGACAACATTGAAACTAGCCCACCTGGCTCGGTTTAAGCAACCTCTCTCCCCAGCAGCTCCACGCTCGGGATCTGGTTTGGGCTTCACCTGACTACAGTCTGCAGGGCTTTTTCCCCAGGGTCTGCACTTGTTCAAGGTGGTCTGACTTCCACAGTGCTAGGCAAAGCCAGACCGTGTCACGCAGTCCCTGGAGCTCCTGGCCAGGGAATCAAAGGGTCACCCCGCCTAGAGTCTGCCACTGAACCAGGGAAGGGACAACTTGCTTTGGCCAGGCATGTTGTTGGGCTGTATGACAGTCGGTCTTCATCCAACCCATTCTGCCCATCCTTACTGCTCTTCCTCATCCCCTTGCACAACAACAATTGCTTGGGTTGGGGTCCTGCTGTGCAGGCACAGGGAAGATGAGGTCTCGCAGGCATATCCAGGGCACAAGGCAGCATCTTTGCCACTAGCACTGCTGGCTAGAGGGTCACACCAGCCAAGCTGCCCTCACACCCCATGGAGCAGACCCTTCCCATGGACAAACCCTACACGGATTTATTTGCTGTCTCCAGGCTACTCTGTCAGGCACATAATAGGCAATCAGGGATGATGCTCTGCCCTGGAAAGCTATGTGCCCAGAGAGTTAAGTATCTGAGCAGAGCGTGAAGGATAGGAACCCTGGCAAAGGTGAAATGTGCCTGGGTTGGGAGAAGAAGATAATGTCAAAGCCAGGGATGGGTTTACAAATCCTGTCCCAGCAGCAGCAACTGCTCGAGAAAGAACAGGAAAGACCTTGCTGAGAGCCACTGTGGAGGAGACAGGGCTGGAGGAGAGCCTCCCTGCTGTCACCCACATACCAACACGGGCGATGACAGCGTCACATCCCTTTCACCGTTTTCAGGTGGAGGGGGGGAAATAAGAAAAAAAAAATCACAACAAAACAACCCGCCAAGGACTAATTAATATTTAATTTACTGCAAAATGTACTTATTATTCCCAAGTAATTGGCCAACTGCACAGCTGTGACCACTAATGAATAGAGGGGGGACTAGATGCAGGGACAGGAGGTGGGTGGGGGGAGCACAGGGGTGGTGTTGGCTTTGATCAGACCCTGCTGCCTGCCTTTAATGTGCATAATAAGAAAACTTAAACAGCTTTGATTTTCATTTTTTTTTAAGATCTAAAACCAGCAGTGATGCCACTAATGGATTGCGTTTAGCTTATTGCACTGTAATCGCCCTATTAACGCTGCGACTTTAACGAGGGGAGAAAAAAGGACTTTGGAAGATGACATTTGCAAATAGATTGTTGAATAACACTGCTGCTAAACACAGAGAAAACAGGCGAGTCCTGCTTATTGCGATTCCTTGCATAGATTGCCAATACCTGAGGCACTCAGCATCCCTGTCTCTATTGCTGCTTTCTGCTCTGTGATTGAACTATTGGCTCATTTAACTCTAAGGATGGGAAATATTTTTTTACTTGCTAATAGAAGTGTGGCTCGGCTGTGGCCCAGCGTAGATTTTTAGATCAGTTTTTCTTGATGGCTTATTCTATGGAGAGAGTTAATTTCACCCCAGTGCAGAGTGCTTAAGTGGGATTTAAGTGGTGCATGAGTCTTTCACTGACCCCTTTGCACAAGGTGAAATCTGCCCTGAGAGCCTCCCCTCCCTGGAGATGGATGCTCAGCGTGAGGCGGAGACACATCCTGATGCTTCAGCCTCTTAACCTGCTGCCAGGATTTGATGTTTCACACATAGCCCTGACCTGCATGGGCACAGCTTCTGGGAACAGGGGCAGGCACACCCTCATCCCTGTGCCCTGGGGTACCTCAGAGGATGCACAAGGAAATGCGCGTTCACTGAGTGGAGGGGATGTGGAGGAGCATGGGGAAGGGACTGAAAGTCCTGCTTTCTCCCTCCTGATCTGGCCAGACCCTTGCTGTTCCCTCCCATGATGGCTGCAGTCACTGTAGCCAGCACTTTTCCTCCAGAAATCCAAAAAGACCAGGACTGCCTTCCCCTTTTCCCGAGCCTCACTTTCCTCTGCTCCACCACATCCCCTACCCCAATTAAAGGCCTGGCAGTAGGTTCAAGGGCTTCTTCAGCTTTATTACAGCACTGAGACCTCAGGCCAAGTTCCCAGGCCACTTCCATGGGTGTAAATCCAAAGAAACTTCATGGATTTCAATGGCATGAAAGCCAGATCAGTACTTGGCACCTCTGTGCCTCTTGGCATCCAAGTCTGTCGAGCGGCGGGCTGGGAGACGTGCCGTCACGGCCGCCCGCTGCTCCTGTCCCGTGTCTGGTTCTTCCCTCCAGCTAAAGAAAACAGCCCATCAGACACCGTGCTGGGGAGGCTGGGCCGTGGCAGGCGGCCATGGCATACAGCAGAGCAAGGAACGGCCCCGGCAGGGGAGAGGTGTGAATCATGAGAGCAAAGGTGACGGAGCACATGCATCCTATGAAGCCATCGGGCAGCTAGAGGGAGTTCAGGGAAGTGTGGTGGGAAGGATCAGGAAGTTGACAGAGCTACACCTGCAGCTCAGCAGAGTGAGGAGTGATCGTCCCAACCTGCTTTGGACCCCTGTGTCTTTGTGCAGGGATCTTGCACCGAGAAGGTGGCCTTATACCTCTCCTCTCCCTTCTTCTGTGAGGGACTGGTGCTGGTGGCTTTCCCACCTGGTGAGGACATGGACAGAGCAGACTGGTGCATGCAGCTTTCAGGGGGGTGGATCTGCTGTATGCAGTCTAATGAGCAGATGCACAAGAAAAGGCTAAGCTCAGGAAATCCATCCTCATGGGTCATGCAGCACCTCTGTGGGCATCTTGCTGCTCACATGTGCCTAAAAAAGCAGTTGAGCAGGGCAAAAGGAAATGCACAGCTGGGAGCACACACCTGCATGTAGGTTTTCTCATCTGAAATAAAAATAATGTGTGTTACTTGCAAGGGGAGCAGCTGTTCAGGACTCAGTGCTGGCAGAGCTGGGATGAACTGGCACCCTCACCCCAAGGATGGGCAGCACAGGCAGGAGCTGCTGAGGGTGTGGCCACAGCCAAAATTAAAGGGTGGCTCTTGCTTTACCTTTTTTCACTGATTTATAAGTTGTTCTCTTTGAATCTGCTTCAGTTTGGCTTCAAGTCTGTCTTGAATTTTGCTTTGAAATGGGAAAGTTTTTATCTGAAACATCACATTGCTTATTCATTTTAATAAATTGATTTTTCTTTTTTTTAAAGAAACAGCACAATAATCATCTCCAGCCTGTTTGTAGGGCATAGATGCATAGTAAGCTGTGCAACCCCTCTTGACTGCGTGAGAGAAGGACTCTTAGGGAAGCTGCAGACCAGAGGGGCTGCCAGTCCATCCTCATCATCCTTGAGTGACCATCACAGGCAAAATTGGCTGAGAACAGCCCCAGCTGATATTGAAAACAGTCGCATTTGGCTTGAAAGCAACTCCGCCTCTACCTTTTGATTACACGAGGATTATCCCCATAGTGAAACTGTAACCGCAGCAAAAAACTATACGCTAACCCAATAAATAAATAAATAAATAAACCAAATAAATGAAGAGGGGAGCATGTGAGCACACGGCCAGCCATCTCAGCACTGAGGGAGCCACACAGCCAGAGGATACCAGGGCTGCAAGGCAAGAAGCAGACGGGGTGCAGAGGAATTTGCAGGGAAGCCCCCTCTCTCTGCCCGCATGGTGCCTGTTGTATGTTGGACCGGCTTGTGTGGCTCCTCTTTGAGGATGAATTCAAACTGAGACACCAGGACCAAGCCATGAGTGTTGGTGCTGTGCCAGCCCCTTTCCCTACTCCGTGAGCCATGGTCAGGGTGCTGAGCTGCAGGCAGAGGTACCTCCTCCCTTCCCAAGCTCTCCCATCTCCATCTCTGCCCGATGACCAGTAGCTTTCTGTGTCTCTCTTGGGCTGCCCTGCTCCTTCCCTCTCCTATCCACTGTCTTGTAGCAGCTGGGCCAAGAAGCAGGCATTGCTCGAAAATCCTCCCCCAAAACCCATTTCTGCCTTGCTCCCAGCTGGCAGATCTTTAAAAAGAAAAACTGCCACCAGTCGTTAAACCGGAAAAGTGATTTTAGTTGAGCAAGCTGAGCTGGAGCTGGCCTCGCGCCGCTGGATTTTCCTCGCTAGGTGCTGCCTCTCTGGCATCAGGAAAAAGCTGGCTGTCAACCCACGGAGTTCTATTTTGGATTTTATTAAACGTGATTAGGGAGGCGCTGTTTTTTTGGTCCTACCTCGAGGCAGCACTCAGCTGGCCCTCAGCATCTGCCAAAATAATAATTAACATGTATTTGATTAATGCCTTGTGTGAGGGGAGGCTGATGCTTTGTAACCATGAGTGGCTGCTGGGAAGCAGATCAGAACTATCCATATTTCCCAAAAAACTACTCCAAAGAGGGGAGTATGGCCTTGTAGCCATGACATGACACGACACAGGGACTTGGGACCAGAGACCACCTGCTCAATCTCACTCATTTTTCCAAGCTTTGAGCTCTCATTTCTAGAAAGCAATTGTCTGTCCCATATTTTGGCTCCTTTCTCACTTCAGCCCTCAAGCTTACAAGGACTGTGCGCAGTGCTCTGCTGCTATAGGAGTCCTGTCTAAGTGCAGCCTCAAGAAGAACATAAATAACATTATAAATAATACAACAAAATACTAAAAGAATATAAATAATAAAAATAATATAAATAATGAAAAAGTCAGTCTCTGGCTCCCAGTCCTCTCCTTGCCTGACCCAACTTCTGTCCTCCTGCTCACTCCTCCCTGCAGCGGCAGAGCTGATGCTCAGCAGCAGACTCCAGGGCAACCCCCCCAAAATACTCCTGATATCAGCACTGCAGCTTGGACATGGACACAAAAATCCAGCACAGGCAAAAAAAAAAAAAAAAAAAAAAAAAAAAAGCAAAACCAAACAAACACAAAACACCCCAGGGAATTTAAAAAATCTGATCAGATAGGTGCCATTGATGGAGAAATATAAATGCTGCTATTTCAGTGACGGCTTCGTGAGCCCTAAACCCGAGCTGCAAAGTGGATTGTTGGGTTCGATTTGTCAAACTGGGAGGCTGGCAAGTTTGGGCAGCTTCACAGACTGTGTTTTATGGAACCTTTCAGAAACCCTCAATAAAAAATGTATTAGATTAGTAATTTGAGTCCCAAATGACCAATTTGAAACGATTGCTTTCTTATGATTTTTCTGAAAGTGCCTGTTTCATGAGAAATTGCTTGAAAAATCACACAGAGTTTTTAGAGACAATTGTAACAGCACACATGAGGGCTGGGCACAACGGATTAGGAGAACATTCATTTAATTGAGAAAGGGAAAAAAATCCTTTGTAATGCCTCCTCTGTCTTTCCCCAGCTTCTGCATTACTGTAATAAGGTCTAATTCTTAAATACTTCTCCAGAAAAGAAAGTGTGCTATTGACTCTCATATTCAGCTGGGGAGAAGGTAAGTGGGGAAGGGAGACACGACTTGCTGAGACCGTGCATCCTGAGCAGATCTGGAACAGGAGCTCTGTGCTGTGTCCCCAGCGGGTCCCAGTTCAGGCAGTTATGGCGCCTTCCCAGCAAACTTGTTTTCCTCCCCTCTGCTCAGTTCAGAGCTGCCAGCACAGGCTATCTGCCATCACAGCTGGGTGCACCGGAGGGGTGAGGGGCAGTTGGGCTCTTGGCAGAGATTTGTATTTCACAATACAGGGATGTATAGTACATAGAGTTTACACAAAACTGTGAGCTACGTTCTATTAATTTTAATACCAAAAATACTAGTGAAAACTGCTGTTTAAGTATGAGATGCATCAGAAATTGAGTGTATCATGACCTCCTGAGGTCCCTTTCAATGTGAATTATCCTACACCCCCACTACCCAGTGATCATCGTCTCTGCTTTCTGGTCTCTGTGCTTTAAGGACCAGGCTCGCAGAACATATTCAAGCATTCTGCCCTGACTGCAGGGTTCAGAGCATGCCTTTGCTATTATTTAAAGGAAAACTGAGATTCTTGTAACACCACTTGATTGCAGGGGCTGAAACTTTAAGGAGCAAAAAAAATAATCCTGAGAGTTTTACGATAAACTTGTGAAAAGTGGCAAACCTGAAAATGAATCTACCGCGGGATACCACTACCTAGAATGTATTAAGGAATTACAATGTAAAGCCTAATTAAGATTATTAGCCAGGGCTGGGCTGGTTAGGACAGATGCAGAATTTGGAGAAGAAACAGAAGGACTAATTCACCTTCCAACCTCCTTTCTTTGTCCTATCTGGTAAATCCTGCCTTCAGACTCCCTACCCTCCTTCTTCTTTCCCGCCAAACTCTCACTATGCCACCTATTTCCCTCAGTTTTCCACTCCTGTTTTGAAAGGAGACCTCCCTTCTTTTCACAGAAAATACAAAAAAAAGAGGGGAGTCTCTGGGCCCTTGGTAGCCAACACCTCCAACCACTGTGTGTGCAAAACACATCCCTTCTTGCCTTATCTTTCGCCCTCTCTCCTGGGAACTCCTCGGGACAGCAGCATCTTCCTGGGAGTCTGGTCCAGAATCACCCATGTGTAACTGAGGGATGGCATCCCATTTGTGTGTTCAGCTCTAACCAGGTCATCTGGGCACGACTTCAGCCCAAAGTAAATTAGCTCAGGTCTCAGTAATAGCAACTGGCTTCTGCATACACGTGGCAACTGTGTATGCTTTGATCAGAGGTTAACCCCAGGCAGCAGGACTGGGGCCATTTTAGGGTACCTCCAGGGGTGAAGTGATGGAACAACCCCTCCAGTATTTATTAGCTTGATTACTAATGAAAATGAAAAAAACCCAAACAGATCATTGAAATATCTTTACTCTTATTCTCCTTAATTGCTCCTATTGAAGCAGTATTTTTAAACAGACCATTTTTTAAGACAGGAAAATACCGAGTCAGTAGGTTTTGCATAAATGGCAATTTGCAAAACTGCAAAGGTGACATTTTTGACACGAACATTTAACAAAAAATTAATATTTTGTCTCTTTAATAAATGGGTATTTGCAAGAAAGAATCCATTATAAAAAGGGAGCTAATGCAAGGTTCTTGAAGCCATTTCCATCAATTGCTATAAGATTTATATGTAAATATGTTAATGGTACTATTAATAATTTAATGGGGGCATGGCAAGCTGTGTTTACATAATAAATATGATTAAGTGTTTCCCTTGAATGAAGTTGCTGAACTGTCACGCTACTCCAGGTTATTATCAACATGGCTTTAAAATGTTAATCAGACAATCAGAAGAAAACAGTCCCTATCTGTGTTGGACCTCCCAGTTGTTTTAAACACAAGCTCCTTGTCACTGCATTGCACAGTGCTCAAAAACCTCCCACAATCACCGCAGTATTACTGGCAGGGTCATGGAGATGTGCTAAAATGCATGGATGATATTTTATCTGATTTTATTTTTTACAAGGGTGGACTAACACTATCCACTTGAATGGAATCACTTCAGATTTACTTGAGTGTAATTGAGAAGAAAATCTGGTCTGAGATAATTACGTTGCTGAATATGCTTGTTGCTCCTTAAATCCACAGCACACAGAGCAGGGAGAATTATAGGGTCTTTGAGTGGTCAGAACGAAGCAATTTCTGGGATGACAGGAGAGACTGCAAACTCCAGCAAACTCCTGCTTTGCTGGACTTTATCCACCTGGAATTGCAGGATCTTCCCTTGCTCAAGCATCCCTGTGTCTCTAAATGCTTGCTAGAGTGCAGTTCTTTGACAGCTCAGACAAAGCTGCTCTGAAGCTGCAGAGCAGCTGTGGGTGTTGCAGGGGACTCCCAGGCTAAGCCCCTGCACAGCCACTCTGGCTTACCTGTTAAGCCCAGCTTGCCCACTAAGCCCGACTTGCCCACTTCCAGCAAAAGCCTTTAGACTGAGCAGGCAAGCGATAGAAAGGGTTAATTTAACTGCAGTGCAAGGCCAGTCATGCTGAGGTGTCAAACTATAATTTTATATTAGGGCCTGTAATAGTTACTAGAGTTTTACTACAATAACTACATGTCCAAGCAGAGTTTAATGAGAAAATCTATAGTTTTGCTATGGTATTTTCTCTTAGTTTGCATAATTCCCTGAATGCAACCCAGTAAAGCTTTTGACCCGAGATAATAAAAAGGTGATAAAAATGGGCTGTAAAACCCAGCATATACATACATATATATATTAAACAGCCACTACAAAATTATGAGTAATTTCCACATGATAAGACGAAACAAAATCCCTCTTCAGACGCAACTAAATCAAGGGAGAACAAAACTAATTTAAATGGATAAATTTAAACCACAGGCAACCCCAGAATTGTGGGTCGTGGACCCGATCCTGGCTGAGCTCAGCCTGGGTGTTTAAGGGACAGGATCTGCCCCGTGGAGGCCAAAGGGCTGGGTGTGCTGGGTATATGGGCAAGGGGCTGATGCTGCACACCACAGAGCGGGGATGGGAATTCTCCTGCAGATGGAAGCAAACGCTGCCTGGAGTGCTAATTCTCAGAGTTTAATTCTTACTTTATGAATTAGAAATAGGAATGGTCTAAAGCACTGTACTGGAAGCTGGACAGACAGACAATGGGTGACAAGATGTGGCATGGTAGGCTTTTCACCCAAGGACATGCAAACAGGAGGACAGTTTGTTTGGGTACTCAAATGATTCCCGCACCACTCCAGGTTTCGTTTAAGGCAGATAACATCTGTCTTGTGCATTTCTGACTTAAAAAGCACCATCCCATGCTCTATGGATGACAGATCTCCCTGTGTTATCATCCATTCGTCCCAGGTGGAAACACTGGGGTGCAGCTAAAGGAAACCCCACGCAGAGTGGCAGTGGAAGAGCCAGAAGATCAGTTTTTAAACCCAGCTTTGTGCATGTTAAGAAACATACCTGGAGAAACTGCTGCCTGTTCTGAGCTCAAATGACAGGAGCACCTACAGAAAGGTCCCAGCCGAGGGCTACGTACAGCCAGGCAAGAGTGAGTCTGTCGACACTGCTGCTAGCTAACCATGGAGTAAAGCAGGCAGCATGGCTCAGGCAGGTACTTGCAGCTCCCAGTAGGAATGGTGTCAAATTTAGGAATGGCTCATGGGCTGCAACTTGCCCAGGGTAGTATGTCTGACTGTGTGGTAAGAGCTGGTGAACTGCATCGGCTCCTCCCGCACAACCCTCACACGGAGTTATTTCTATCAATTAGGTTATTTCCTGCAAATATCAGGTGCAGATTTACTTGTCGGCAGCAATGAGCTCTCACGATCCCCCACCTGTTCCTCCAAACACCATAACCTCCCTGAAAGCTGGTGGGAAACCCTATGCCTGGCCTAGCAAGGTGTGGGAACCATTTATTTCCACTAAGACTTTAGCAAGGAAGATGCAGGTCTGGGTCTCCAGGTTCCTGGTCTCCCATTTGACCTTGGTAAAACCTCTCCTGCCGCTGCCCTTGCCTGTGTGGGTGTGATCACCAAGCCAGAGCCCCGCCAAGTGTAGGCTGGTAAGGGAGGGAGGAGGCTCCTGAGCTGAAAGGCATGCGAGAAGGACACATTAAATCATCACACACTCTCTGCATTTCCTCCTCCACCCTGCGGCTGGTTACGAGGAGGTTTGGATTGTAAATACAGCAGTAACTTTCTCCATAAAAGTCAGCCTCTTCTCTCCACTGGAGCCATCAAGGGATGGCACAGCCCAGTACTTGGGATCTAATAATAACAGCATCTTTCATTGCTATGGCATCTCCCTCCCCAAAGGCTACCAAAGGGCTTCACAAGCACGCTCTGCACATTTGGATCTCATCCTGAAATACACCTGCTTCCAGGGATGGGCAGAAAAAAGTTATTTACAGGAGGAATTCAGCGGAGGCGAGGCACAGCAAGCTTCACTGCCACCCATTTAGGACATGGTAGAGAACATGAAACATGCCTTGGAAATGTTCATGTGCAAAAGCAGTTTTGCTTTGGATTCTGCAGTGCCCTGAAGGCGGAACGTTTCACACATGAAAGCATATGCCTTTCATATGGAGCACAGCTTGCAGCTCCCTTTCCCACCTCCCTTCCCCACCCAGAGGGTTTCGGTATAGGAGAAGATACCCGGGCCAGGCTTCTGTCTCGGAGCGAGCACCGGAAGGGAAGTGTGAGGTGCGTCAGACGTGCCAGGTGCCGTCTGCCCTGACCACTGGCCCCTGAGGTTCATCTCCATTGGGTCCATCTCTCTGGCAAGCTCCTGGGTCTCTGTCACCCTGCCAGCTCTGGGCTGTCCCTCTCCCGTTTCCCCATCAATCACCCACAACGGGGATGATGTGTTAATGTTTTTCCTATAGACAGACACATTATGTTTCCACACTGCCTCTGCACACGCCATGTTTACGCCCCTTCTCCCTCCGGGGAGTAAATCAAGCAAATTGATGCGAGCCATGATTAATTGTGTATCTCGGACCAATCTTTTACTGAGTCCCTCACACGGGCAGGTTGTTCCCCCCCTCTCCCTCCCCGACGAACAGGGGAGAGGAGATGGTGCTCCACTCGCTCCCTCTCGCGCAGTTTGACGGATAGAGCCTGCCCGGGACGCGGCGAGATAAATTTGAAAGGCCTGCGCCGGGCTGTCAGCGTTAAAGATGATGAATGTGGGAGGTGAGGCGGGAGGGACCCGCCGAGCTCGGCGTAATGGATAGGGCTCCTCGGGAATGGATGCTCGCCCGGTGATTCTGCGTTAATCTCTGGGCTCCGCCGAGGTGCCGCCGACTGATAACAAGGAAATAGGAATGACAACAATTTTTAGCAGAGAGATTCTTCACAAAAATGCCAGCCTGCTGGAGGTCTGACAGGCCCTGATTGAATGGGAACGGGGAGGGGGGAGCCTGCGAGCACCTCTGGACTAACATGCAAAAGATGGATCATTTCATTCCCCCGCCTGACCATCTACATTTATTATCATTTCCCTTAATTCTGCCTCGCTTAGATACCTGTCAGCACTGTTTCTCTTCTGAGGGCCAGCTGATGGGATCTGAGAAGGGCCAGAGGCTCCGTCCCTTCTCTGGTGCAGGAAGCAGGAGCATCCCTGCCGCGGCACCAGCATCACGGACACGGCTGCCCTGCCCTTGGCTTGCCTGGACAGACAGGCAGATCACCAGGACAGGCTTCGCTCCCTGTGGCAGGCTGCTGATGTCTATCTTTGTAGTACCAGGGCTTTCCCTCCCTGGGGGCAGGAGCCACCATGGGATCCCTGCTCTCTTTTCTGTCTCCTGCAGCTGAGGCTTTCCAAGTTGCATCACAGCAATCGGAAGGTTGGTCTCATGCACCGGGAGCGCTTCACTGGGGCTCAGCCTTTGCTCTCCAGCCCAGGCTGCACCTGGTTGAAAAAGCCCCAGCTCCCCCCAGCCACACACCATGTTTAAGCCGATAGCTTTGCCCAAGCTCATCAAAACACTGCTCTGCAACTGCAACCTACTTTTGTCAAGTAGCAGGAAACTAGAGCTGGAGGAAGCCGAGTGCGGTCTCACCTAGCCAGAGCATGGTGAAGCGGGATGTTCGTGCTGCTGCAGGAGCTTCAAGCACTACAGGGATTCTATGCTGCTGGCAGGAAACATACCACATCACTTTTTAAAGCTTTCTGCCAGAGCCTGTCATGGCCACAGCATCAGCATTGCTTGCTCTGGTATGATGCCACGTCTCAGCCACGTGGCAGTAACTCCCTGGCTGACACTGCGGTGGGGATGCAGAGGAGCTGGCAGGCACATCCCTGCTCCTGGGTCAGGGATGTACCAGGAGGAGGGAACAACCTGAGAGGACCATGGCATGGGGAGAGGCTGATGCTGCCCCTCAGCTTCTCCTTGGACAAATCTCTGAATCTAGTGTTGTCCCTGAGATACTCGTTGGCCAGGCAGATGTTGTCTGGCCCACTGGTTATCATCTGGGTCTCTGGCCACCCTCAGGACAAACTTACAGGGTGCTCACTCAGGTTAAACTCCTAGGAAGGGATCTTTTGACCACTGAGAGATACTAAGGTCCAAGAGGAGCTGGCAAGAGCATGGCATGGAGAGAACAATGGTGCGAGGTGGCCCTCCATCACACCTCCAGCCCTCCTGGCCATAGGGAAAGGCTGGGGCCTACTAAGCCCTGGCACCACAGAAGCGGGTACTGATAGCAGCCCCTCACCCACTCTTTGCAGCTCAGAGGCCATGGCAGACGGGCAGAGCTGTGATGCTAAGGGAAAGGTGACAGACTCTGGATCCATCTGCACCTCAGCAGGAAGAGAAAGAGAATCCCTGGAGGGAGAATTTCCAGAGCTTCAAAGGCTGCACGGAGCAACCTGAAGGTCACAGCTTGAGCTATGGCACTGACCAGAGTGAGGACAGCCCCAGGAAAGCCAGGTGGGACAGGCACAGGAACAAGGGCACTGGAAGGCAATGGCACAGCTAATATGCACCAAGAGAGCCTTGCAGAGGGCTCTGATGAAGGGGGCCCTCCTTGGTACAACACTCAGTGCCTTGAGGTCTACCTGTGCCTGGGCTGTCCCCAGAGCATCCACAGCAGGAATTTGATACTTCCAGAGTCCTTCATAGTTATTTCAAAGTGATCAAGTAGGGAAATCACCATGTTCACCACCAAACTGGGTGTACTGGGCTGTGCAAAACTACAACACAGATTTTTCCCTTGGGGTTAGGTGGGACACAGACACCGGACTGTCCTCAAATCTCATCCCATCTCAAGAGCTCCCAGGTTGACCTGCACCCTCTTCCTTTCCCCACAGCCTCCTCTGGCCCTCCTTGTGTCTCTCCCTCTGTAGATAGCGCCAGTTCCTTAATGACCCTGATCATACAACTATTTTCTGGCCACACATAAACGCTTTCATTCCCCCCCACCACCTCACCCCTGACTGCCATCGCCATATTAAAAAGCAACCCGCTGCTGGGAATACATTAGTGACTTGCAGCAGATCCTTCTTTGCAAGGATAATTACAAAAAATAGAGGGACAATAACTATTAATATTTTATTGCAGTATTTAATGAGCTAAAGCAAATCGTCTTGCACTCCACTGGAACGACATGCTTTGTCATTCTTACGTTCCCTCCATCATTTTCCCCGGCTCCCCATCTGAGGAGCCCTCCCTGCTTTCAAGTCCTGCTCACTCAGTGCAATTTATATTTCCTCTAAGCCGCTTTTCTCCAACTTGAAAAATGACCTTGCTACTTTCCAGGGCTGGTGTACTCTCTCTGCCAGTGGTTCAGCCTCCAGACTCGTCCACTTGTACCGAACGAGTCCCAGGGAAAGAGCAAACTCCTTTATCTTAGCAAAGAAAAGCTGCCCTTTCAACTCAGGTGTTTATTGTCTCCATTTCACATGCAAGGAAACGGCTTCCAGAGGTTAAAAAAAGGAGTTTTAAAAGCACTTTGGGACTTCCAGGGACTTGTGGCCTTGCTTTTGAAAGCTCTGCATGGTGCGGCTCACCCACAGCTCAAGAGGGAGTTGGCGGCTGAGCGGGGGACAGGGGCTCACCCCGCTGCCAGCCCCATGCCCTGGCCGTGCCCGAGGGCAGCAGCACCGCTGTGTGTGTTCAAAGCTGGGGCCAGCCGGGTCTCACTCACCCTCGAGATGTCGAGTGGGGCCACCGCCGTCAATGGGCAGCGCCAGCTCCCCATTCAATCAGCCCAGCTCGCTCGTGAGACCGTAGACTGGCAGAGAGACAGCGGTGAAGCTCTGACCCCAGAGCATGCTCACTCCATGAAGTTGAAGTTTCCACCCGGCAAACTGCTGTGTACTAATCCCTGCCCGGCTGCCAGCCCATTGTGGATGCTGGGAATGTAGTTTGGAAGTCTTAGTGAGGCTAATCACTCAGCATAGTTCCAGTTTGGGCTACCCTCTGCAGGAGCAGAGGTTTTCAGGAATGTTCTGCAGGGTGCTCAGGATGCCAGGGCAGACCTGAGCAGCTGTACCTCTGCTCAACAGAGATCTCTTGGCGTCTCTCTCCACTGGGCACAGGCCCGTGGCGCACACCCACCGGGAATGGGGAAAACACCATGATGTCAATGTCTGCTTTTGTATTTTCCTGAATTTCTTGTGGCCCATTCTGATAGAGGAAAAAATATGCCATACAAATGGTTCTGTAGGCTCCTATATATTAGTTCTATATAATATAATAGTTCTATATTATATATAGAGTTACATATATGCATGTAATTCTACAGGTCCTATATAGAATTTATATACATCAGCTCTCTCTAAGCCGATATAATAGTTCTATAGGCTTCTACGTATAATTTCCTGTGGTCTGAATCCAAGGAAACTGTCCCGGTTGTTTAAACTCTCCCGATGCTCTAACATCCCTCCCTCTTTCAAGAAAGTTCATTATTTTTGAAACCCACACCCCTTCTCTGAGCTGCCCTGGCCTCCCAGGCAATGATCATTTGTGTCCCAGCCTCTGTGGGTAACGCAAGCTTGCAGGGACAGGGCTCCAAAATACAGAGCATGGCACCTTCTCCAGGGTGCCAATAACTCTGGAAAGAGCATTACCATAAAACGCTGTCATCTTCTCAGTGTCACTTCATCCCGCTGTGCTGGCCATGCACCAAGGAAGCAGGTTCAACCCACTGCAACAAGGTGCTTGAGGGAAAGGCACTATCCAGGCCGAGGAGCACAAAGCCAAGCCAGTACCTTCCTATAGTTGCGTATCCCAATAGATGGCATTGCCGTGTGCGTAACACCTTGTCGCACACAAGCCAAAGTCAATCAGGCTTCAAGAATGCAAGAAGCCCTTAGAAAGTATCCAACTCAAAGAAATCCGAAACAAGGTGCCATCATTTTAAAAGCACTTGGTAAGGTAAAATAAAAGTTGAAGTTGTTATTGGCACATGACCTTTATCCATGAAAGTGTGAGTAACAGAATATTTTTCACTGAAAAATACTAAAAATATCTTATGGATACACATGGAAGTATATATGCAAAATTTACTCAAACCACTCATGACATGCTCAGAACAAGGAAAGAAAGGGAGACAGAGCTGAGCAGTATCACTGTCCAAGAGGAGCAATACATGGGAAGCAGCAGCACTGGTAAAGCCAAGGGGGTGGGTGGAGGTGTGTGTGGGGGGTGTGTGTGTGGGGGTGTTTGGCTATTTCGCTGGCTAAAAATCCAAGGCCAGGTGCTCAATGGGGATCACTTTGATGCTAATTTACATCATCTGAATGGCTGAGCCAAGGATTTCAAGCTAATGGGATCCTATTAACATATGCTCTGGCTGGTCATTGCAGGTGATAAGCAACCAAATAGTAGGAACATTGAAAACTCTTTCCCTGCTTGCCTCTTGCACATGGCTGGGCTAACGGGACAGGGGATGCGGGGAGCAGCTTCCTCATGCTCCAGAAATAAATAATCACTCCCCCAGCCTCTGTGAGCGGAGCGGAGATTTAATGTGCTGACAGCCCGCATTTTTTACCTTTAGTCAATACAAGAAAGGCCCCAAGACTATGATTCCCAACATCTGGATTCCATCAATATGTGATCTGTCATGATGTATCGGCATCCCCCCCTCTCTCCAGATTGAGCAATGCGGCTGGTTTTATTAATACGTCAAATACATTATCCGTGTAATACACTTGTCTGCCTCTGCCCTCCCGCTGCTCCCGCACAGCAGATTTGAATGTATGATGAATCAGTTTGCATTACACGTCTGTACGTCATAATTTGTCAGGATTAATAGAACTGTGTGCGTGGGGGAGGGGGGAAGCAGGAGGGAGCACGTCATGTGTGTTTAGTGCAGAGATGTCTGTATCACTTATTTATCTCTGCTCAGGCCGCTGGGTTCCCGGAAAACAGCGAGCACAGCATGTCTGGGAATCGCTGAGCAACCCGGAGCCCTCTTGCAGGCGCAGCCCTGCCCACTGTGGAGCTGCAGGAAAAGGGGCAAGAGAGGCATTTTGGGTGCCTCTGACATATTGGGGTGTCCATGGCCTCGTGCATAGGGTCTAGTCCCTGCATGCCATGTCAGGCACCAACAATGGAGACATAAGGAAGCTCATACAGGGCTCCTCGTCTTCCTCCTGGCTCTGCCAGAGTGTTGTTACCTCACCCTGAAGCACAACTCCTTGACTCAGTTTCCCTGTGTACGACATCTACCTCTTTCTTCAGCACCGAATCTCTGCCTGACTTGCAGAAAGTAATTCACTTTCACTTTGCAAGTGACTTTTGGTCACTTATGGGGAAGAGGCACTGGGAGCTTGGAGTCCTGTGCAGGTGATGAGTGTAATCAGAGCCAGAGCCAGCTGGTGCAAGCTACACTCTCCCCGAGATCCAGTGAAATGTGCCCAAGAAATGGGTGAGGGCTCAGCAGGAGGAACCCGTGCTGTCCTCCTTTTGCATACAGTGTATTTGTTTGTAGCTCTGCAGCTGGACTTCGGCTTGCCCCTGTAAAACACTAATTTCAGCCATAAACTTTATTTACAGTATATTACATAGGATTTAGTGGGACCCATAAAGACCAGAATTGCCCATGCTATTCCTTCCCAGCAGTGACCCCGCAAGACCAGCAAAAGCAGCCTGCAACAGGCACATAGGCTTCTCCACCACATCGCCCAGCCGATACAGAGAACCACAACCTATGTCCCTTGGCATCCTAGGGGCTGCCTGCCCCAGAGTCTGCTACTTTGTCCACAGCACCATGTTAGATACCTCTCAGCTCACTCCTAGTGAGCTTGTACATCCATCCATGACAGCCCAGCACCATGCAGAGCTCCCATCTCATGTCCTGGAAGCAAGACAGCCCTGTTAGTGCTACACTCCATCCCACTAGGACTGCTTCTCACCAGGACTAATTATCCTGGCTGTTAGTCCGTCTCTCGTGCCCAGTGTGGCATGGCCAAGAGGAGGCATGAGGTCTCCTTGCTGTCCTTGTGCCGGGTCCTATCCACAGCACGAATGGCAATATCCCTGGGACCACAGCATCCAGTCCCAGATAGCTCCAGGCAAGCCACGAAGCTGCCCGTCTCGATGCACTGAAATCAGGGATTTGAGGATATGGAGCAAGGACCACCTTCCTTAGCATCTATAGGAGCCAGAGTAGAGTTGAATGGGAGAGGGCAGCAAGCACATCTCAGCATGCCAACACACCTCCCCACTGCCCTTCACACTTCTCCACCCCGTTTCCATTCCACTGCATGAATTGAAATGTGGTGAGTGACCACCTTAAAACCCTGCACAGTTCTAAATGTGTCAGGTATCAGTGTTACGGTTAAATACAAACTGCCTTGAGTGATGAACAGCGATATTTTACAGCATTGTCATTGCTGATACTTTACTTGCAGTGAAGCTCAGCAGAGGTGGGGGTTTAAAATACTCATGAAGGTGCTGACAGCAACCTGCAAATGGCTCATGACCCCCCCAGGGCAGAGCACCCCAAATCCTGCCTCTGCCTAGCAGTTTGGTAACTGCTAGGGAGATGGCTTGCCCCCTCCACCCCTAACCATAGTCCAGCAAAGAGCTCTGGCTACCCAAAAATAGGGCTGCTAGCTCTCCTTGCAGGGGCCTCTGCAGGGCACCTCTCAGCTGGCCCCAGCACCCCATTGAAAGGGTCTTGCCTGGCCAAGAAATGGGCTTCTCAACCAAATCAAACAGGGACTTTTTAATCAGAAAACTGAAAAAAATCCATGATTTCCCCATTTGCTTCTCCAGAAGGGCTGGGGTAAGTCCTGGCTGAGCAATCTCTTCTACCTCCAAAACCCAGACTCTGCTGCAAGCCCCAAACCCACCCCCTCTGATGATTCCTTGAGGGGTCTCAACCTGCTCTTCTGCATGGAAACACAAGTCATGTCCTCAAAGGTCCCCAAGCCAGGGTCCCAAGAGTCTCCAGGGGTCCCTAGGGCTTCCTCTGCTGGGGCCACGGTACAGCTCATCCACACCAGGGCTTGACGCCACCCTCCCTCTGCTCTGGGGGATGTCACAGTTCTGTCCCCTTCTTGTAGCCACAGTGTAACTGAGCCCTAGCCCCCTCCTCCTGGTGCCGCTTCCCGAGCGGGGCTGGAGGACGTGACGTCAGAGTCCCTTAATGGGCAGCAGTCACCTCGTTTTAATAACAGCTCCCAGAAACAATTGTACATTTACAACCCAGCGAGCGAGCTTGGCACGCTGAGCCTGCTCCCCTTCCAAGGCTTAATTTGATTTTGACATATTGGCTTGAGATTAAAGGGCTCTAATAAAAAAGAAAAAGAAAGAAAAAAAAAGACCAAAAAAACCCCAAACACACACACATGCATGCATCCCCCCCACTGCCCCCTTTTCAGGGCTCAAGCAAAAGTGCTAACATTGTAATATTTTAAGTAGAGAAAATCCAAGTGTGCTTTACCCCCTGCTGGCTCTTATGCTGGGCTTATAAAAATTAAGTGGAAACCTACACAGCTGTAGGCTATAAATCCTTTGTCGCTAACACAGCCAGGCCTGGTACCTGCCTCCAAAAAAAAAAAGAAAACACAAAAATAAACGCAAACTCCAAAAAGCCAGCGGCCGAAAGAGATGCACAAGGCTGATGGAGCTGGGCAGGCTGGGGAGCGGCCGCCGGAGCCTGGGGGCACCCCTGTGGCCAGACGACTGTGGGGAGGGAAATGGGAGCAGGGAAGCGGGGAAAGTACCGGAGCACCAGGGAGAGCACAGCAAAGCAGTAAGAGCCCTCTCGGCTGAAGATCAATTAGCATCAATTACTGACTTCATTTAATTGTCGTAGAAGATGAATTTGTCATTTTTAGTCTGGAATTAATGGGAGACCTTCAACTTTCCTTTGGCAGCCCCAGCAGGTCACTGTGTACTTTTTTTCTCCTTTCGCATGGGGGAGAAATGCAGCAGCAGGAAGGAGAGGCGAGAGCTGCCAATGCCACCCAGGTGCCCATCTCCACCCATCCCCTTCCATCCCCATCCACTGCTGTCCCACACATGGCACCACGGTGGCAGCCAGCCCCAGCAGCTCACCGGCACAAGCAGCATGGCTGGTGCTGGTGCCCTGGCCAGCCCTCATGCCGTGCCTGGCAGCACTCTCACCAAAACCTTTCTTGTTTTTTTCTCTTTTTTTTTTTTGGCACCTTCCACTTTTTCTCCCCTTTCCTGTTTTCTGCCAGAAATTAATTTTTGCAGTCGAGGGCTGTGAAGTGTTTACATTTTCCCCAGCAAACAGGCGACAGTAAACAATGAACGCTCGCAGATGAAATTGAATTTATAACTGCATTATGGGGCCAGATAACGCCCTAAAATAATACAACGATAAGGAAATTCGATTTGATTGCCGCCACGAATCAGCTTGGGCCCATCTGCAGCCGGGGCCTCCCGTAATAATTTTAAATTGGGTTTGTAAACCTTATTTGTCCTTAAATATTTCTGTCATTTTTCATTGCTGGAGACAGATCGTTGGGCGCAAGGCGGCAGATTGGCCCCGCCGGAACCGTGCCGGTGGGCAGGCAGAGGGCCGGTGCGGGTGCCCAGCGTGCCGAGCGGGCGCTGGGGCCAGCGGTGACAGCTGCTCGTCCTATCCATCACCGTGTCGACAGCCAGGGAGGAATCTCAGGCAGAAATTGAGTTTGCCTCACAGGGGACAATTGAACAAATTAATAGACCATTAGCCAAGCAGTGACCTGAGAAATGAGGGTGCTCAGTCTCCCCCCAGGTTTAGGCAAGGAGGAAGGGGAGAGGCGATGGAAATCCCGTAGCTGTCCCCAAGGGATGGTCCCAGCGCCTTGGGAAGTGATGGGAGATGCGACTGGGTGGCTGCGCTGGGTGTCCGTTGTGGCTCGCTTGCAGCTCAGCACTGGCTCACCCAAAAATGGCTGCGCCAGCATGCTGGTGTGCAGTCAGCACAGATCCCTGCCTGTATCGGCCCTCTTCACACGACAAAAGTTGCTGAACTGAGAAAGGCCTGGGCAAATCCTGCGTCCCGGCCACTAGCCAGGGCTATGGGACCCTGCAGAGTGTTGATCCCAGGGAGGACGTGGTCCTCCTGCCTCTAGCTGCAGCCAGGTGCCATGTGCAGTATCTCTCCTTTGCAACCTCCCTCGAGCTTGCCTGTATCATCACCATTCATTATCCAAATGACTATATTTATTAAGTCTCCTGCCAAGGCATTACAGAGTGGTCTGTAACAGAGATTAAAAGCAGAATAAAACAGCAACGTGATCTTTTTTCAAGTAAACAAAACGATAAACAGCCTCAGCACTGGCTTCCAGAAACATGCAAGCTGTGGGAAGAATGCCAAGTTCATCGCTGCCACAACACAAACATAGTTGTTTCTCCATACGCCCCACTCTCAGAGATGGGGATCAGCCCCACACATGTGCTTCTGGTTGTCCAACTGCTCCCTGCACTGAAGACCTGGTGTGTGGGGGGACACCTTCATCCACTCTCTCCCAGGCAGCTGCCCTGCACCATCCTGCCTTGGCTGGGATGCTGAGCCCCATGGGAATGTCCTATCCTTCCTGTGCTCCTATGACTTGTAGGGCAGGGACAGCTCAGCGACACTCCTCTGCCAGTACTCACAGCGGGCTGCAAAGGCAGGCGTGAGCAGGCTAGGTTGGTGACTATCCCCAAGCGTGCCAGCCCATGGACCCTCATGACACCAAGGCAGCACAGCCTGGGGCAGCAGCCGGATGGATCACCACAGTCCTGGTGGCATTAGCCAACAGCTGGGGCAGCAGTGCACTTGGGTCTGCAGAGTACAGCACCAGCCCCAACAGCACAAGGCTGCTTGGTTCTTATTTTCAAAGGTATTATTTTAAGTCTGCAGAATGAGGTGCTTTATTATGAGAAGGCACCAGGTTTCCTTTGTCTCTGCTGGAGATAATCAGGTGCAGATAGGATGTATATTCTGTAAAAACATACACTCACTTCCACTCACCGGTTACCTTTTTTTTCTGAGAGCTGTAAGGGTTTCAATTACCGGATTCTGGAATTTAGTGCCCAAGGCTTTTTGGTGTGCGTTAGATTTATTAGAAGGTTTAGCACCAGCGGAGGATTCACGCATTTACTCCCAGGAGCCCAGCTTCCGTTCACAGACCCTAAATCACGAGCCGAGATGGGCTATTGTCACTTAGGACATTAGCATGGTTAACGTACGTGGGGATGATTAATAGCGATACACATGCAGCCTCCTCCTCCTCCCCAACGCTGCGTCTCTGCCACCTCTGCCCAAGCTGGTGCTGTGAGGGGTACAGCCAGTGCGCCCAACTTCATGGAGTGAGCATGCCCCACCCCCTCCCTGGAAGCCCTGGGTGCTCAGCACCACCCCAGCACCAACAGTATTACTGATTTATGCAGTATTTTGTTATTATTGTTTTGAAGATGAAATGTTGAGGGCTTTCTGCCAAGGCAGGGCTATGGGAACCCCCTGCACATGCTGACTGGGAGAAGGGGAAGGTGCACAAAGGTAGAAAGACGCTGGAAGGAGGGGGAGAATGAAAGTTTGTAAAGCCTGTGGAAAAAAGCTGTTATTCTAAGACCTTCCCTGGCAGAACCCACCCACTCCCTCACAAAGGACACCTCAAGACAAATCTACCACCAGAGGAAAGAACAGACGATGGTGCCTTTACTAAGCGGGAAGCAGCCAAATGAACCAGCCCCTCTGATCCAAGAAAATCTCCCCTGAAAAATCCCATGGGATTATGCCACCCATCTGCCCAGATCACCTCACATCTGCAGGAGCAGATACACATATTATGGACCTTCTTATTGCCCCAGGAGAGCGGTGACAAAGCTAACATGGTCACATAAGTGGTCTCCCAGCACCTTGGAAATGCAGCAGCCTCTGCACTGGGGGCTCTGCATCGCACAGTGTACCTGAGGCTCAAGGCAAGCCCTTGGTCCTGCTGCACTTCAGGGGAGACACAACCATGCTCCTAATGAGCAAGATCTTGATGGCTTTTGTCCTTTTGCCAATACTGTGTTACTTACCTTCCTTCTTTTTTAATTAAAGCAGCCCCAGCTGATTTTACAAGCTTGCCGGTGCTTCTCTACCAGTCTCTGTGTCTCTCATATGCTTGAGTGCTAGTATTAATTATTAGAGCCAATTTGCTGTTTATACTCTGATGTTTTAACTAATTACCACTAATGGCAGACACCAGTGGGCAATCAACTTCATTTAGTTCCCAGTGCAAACCACTCATTACCATCTGAGAGGGAGAAAGAGAGAGTGAGGGAGGGATAAATAAAGACCGAGCTACATGGGTGATGGGTGCCTGGAACTGGTGATGCAGTGCTAGGGAATGTTCCTGCTTCCCTGTGTAGCCACTTTGGCAGGGCTCTGGGGGAGGATTTAAAGCTCCAGCATGTGGGATTGGGCAGTAGGGGAAAGCTATTGTGCACAACTGGTACTTCATGCCATGTGCTAAGCCCTGCCTTGTCATCAGGGAAAGACTCTAAGCCTGAGACAGCTACAGTTACAGGACAGCAACGTGCCTCTTTCCTTGCATGGTAAATGGCTTCTTTTCCTTGCTGGGTTTCATCCCAGGATTCATCCCTGGGGAAGTGCAGCCTCTGCTCGTGTTCTTGGCTTGGTGTGATGCCAGATGGAGCCAGGTTCCCTGAGTCCCAGGTGCCTCTGGTGTTAATCTGGCTGTCAGAGGTACAGTGAAGATGAGCTGGGGCCAAAAAGCCCTTGAGCTGTGCTTCCTCCTGTCTGGAGCTGAGCTTTAAACCTGAGCTAATGAAGCTTAGTCATGGAGCTAATTTAGCTGTTTCTGTGTGTAGTGATTTTTGTTGATGCTAATCCTTCCTTAACATGAGTGTATCCCTCAGCCTAGATTGTGTCTCTGTCTACTTGTTTCCTCTGGAGACCTAGGAAAGTCACTGAGGCACACCTTTATTCCCCTGCACCTCAGAACTGACACAGGAATCCACAATGTTAAAAGCACGTAACCTTCAGGTGGTACAACTGTCCTGGCTGTGCTCTTTCTTCTCTGTTTTCAATGAAGAAACAAACACGGTGCAGAGAGGGCCCTGCAAGGAGGAATGATGGAGTGAGATGATTCCACCAGAGCTGGGTTGAGCACTGCAGCTCCAGGAGAAACCTTTGGTGGACACAGCTCAGAGCAAAGCACAAGGGACTGAGTTCCCAAGCATCCCCACATGTGGCCAAGAAACATCTCTAGAAAAAGTGATGTTCAAATTCATTTGCCTCCTCTGGCAAGACATGTTAATCCTGATCTGAGACAAACCTCAGCCAACTGCATTTGTGGTTCTGGGGATTTGGACTCCTCCAGCCTTCACGCATGAACCTTCCCAGGGGACAGACAGAGCTCTAATGACCTGCCAGCTCATTACCAGTAGTGGGAGTCCTGCCCTAACAAAAGGCACCATGGTGTTTTCAGAGTTCCTGTTCTACTGATATGATTTTAGCACAGTGATGCTCTAACAGCAGCATGAGTCTAGCCACAGGGGTAGGGCTGTGCACCATCTCTCCAAATGAGTCTTCAGTCTTTCTCTCTCCCTTTCACCCTTTCTCTCATTCGTTCATTCTTTGATTTGCTCTATTGAAATCCTGCTTTTGAATGAGAGATGGGGTGGCTGGAGACTTGCTCTGTGGTGGTGGGGACATGGTCGCCTGTCTTGTATAGGAGGGGGTTATAACTATGCACACATCTGAAATGTAATTGCTGTCAGCTCTCTCCATTCTTGCAGCACGAGGCCTTTAATCTCTCCCACCAGACCCATCGGCCCTGATATTGCAGCTCCAGAAAGGCTGGTTTTATGTACTTTAACCCTGCGACCTTTACAAATCCCATCATTCCAATCAATACGTCTCATTAGCGTTAGGTAAATGTATGGGATGGATGGGGAGCTATGCTGGGAGGAACCCGTGGAGGGTGGAGTGGAAAGTGCTCCTGCCTGCCCACTCTCAGGGGGCAGCACAGCCCGTCACGCTCCTCAAGCTGCTGGGGGCATCCTTCCCCCAGCAAGCATCCCCGCCCTCAAATATCCTTCCCCCCGGACACACAACTTGGTCCAGCCAGAGAAGGGGGTCAGCTAATGCAGAGCATGAAACAAAGTCCCCGTGAAGCCAAACGTGGAGTCAAGAGCCCAAGCTGTTAACCGGACCAAGCCGTTAAATATTTTTCTCTCTCCTTGCGAAGGAGACATATGTTTTACAGCTTTCCCCTATGTCGACTAAATGAAAACATACAAGGTTGGTGGCAGGTGATGGGAAAACTATGCAGGGTGTGCGTGGGGCTGTCTGCCATCCCTGCTCGTTGGGCAGGGGAAATGCCAAGGAAGGCGGTTGCTGCGGATGGCAGGACAAAGCCAAGCAGTGGGGTGAAGAAATAAAATCTCTGGTACTTCCCATGAAAATGAAGGGCTTAATCCATGGCATGAAGTGTGAATTGACACAAGGTGAGGACCTCACCAGCACAGGAATGCTGGCTGTGCCAGGTGGGACTGACCCCATAGGTTCATGGCACATTGGTCAGCCAAGAATGCTTCAAAAAAAAGATGGGGCCAGTCCTGCCCTTGGGAAAGCTGGAGGGGGGATAGTGTTCCAACACAGTTTTCGCTGAGGAGGGGACTCCCTTCCCCACAGATCAGTGCCTCAGCCAGCAGTGCTGTAAAAACTATTACTGCCCATAAAACTACCCAGCTCTCCTCCGAATCCTGCTCAAACGCTTGACTCGGGCGACCCACTGGCAGCAGCAGTTCCACAGGAGCGGGTGTCTCAGGGATCGGCGAGGGGGGTAGCCCGCCCCACCATGCCTGCCTCCTTGCTCCCCATGCTGCCACCAAGGTGTAGGGTGGCTTCCCAGGGGACCAGAGGATAAATGGCCTCCAGACCTCGGCACTGCCGGCTCACCCACACCGTGTGCCTTTCATCTCCACACTGTGTCAGATCATCATCCCAGAGCTTGAAATGAACTATCCCGTGCTTAAGCAAATTCATCCCTGGCAAATTCATCTCTTTAAAAGGAAAGAAGATGAGTTTAAGGCCTCCTCCTCCCAGCAGGGCATGCCGAGGTGCAGGAGGAAGTGAGGGTGCCTTCCTCACCCTCCCCAGGCAGGGCAAGCTTTTCCTGTGGCAGTTAGAGGTGGGTTTGGTTTCTGAGCTCTGCTATCCCCATCTGCAGAGCCAGCCCGTTACTGCAGCAGCACCGGTCCCACCGCCGGGCTCACCCCGGCAGTAAAAGGGACCTGATGAAATCGGAGCACAAAATACATTCGCACACAGACATCTATTTCTGCAAGAGCCTGCAAAAGCAAGTGCTTGAAAAACATAGGCAAGCTCTGCGTTTTCACATTAGTGAGGTTTAATGAAGGTGTTTCCATGAGGTTTAAACTTACAGCTGGGCCAAATACACCTCTCGCTGGAGTGTGAGACGGATGAATTTGTCCCTGTGCTGGAGGGGATACAAGGAGCTGGGTGTGCAACCTCCCCATGTTTTGAGGGTGGTTTCGCGACCTGGTTCATCTGCTCCCCTCTTCCCAGCACCAGTGCCCCCTCTCCCTGTCTCCTCACTGCTCTGTTTGTCAAGGTTCTTCGGCAAAACCTCAGACTTTTTGACAAGCACTAAACTCCACGGCAGCATGAAAATCATTTAAGCACTAAGCCCCACTAGGCTTTAGCGAGATGACTGAGCAGCACGAGATCTTAGTGCAGGCCCTGGCACGAGGCAGAAGGAAGGAGAAATTAATAAATCCTCCAGCGGGGCCAATTCTACTTGACCTGACACTGCTCCTCCTGAGGAGCCTCTCAGGAGCAGTGGGGTGCTCAGCACTGTGCCGGCACCCCTGCTTACCACCTCCTTGGCCACTGAGCTGGGAGCAGCCATGAAACCTGGGTCTGGTCTGTGATAGGAAAAAACAGTCCATAGCTTCAGAGTCATCCAGCAAAATAACTGTCAGGCCTGATAAGGCTCCTGCTAAGCAAGTTCCCAGCTCTGCCGTGCATCATGGTACCTCACCCTGGCTGGGAGTCCCCAGCAGCAGGGCACCCACATGCAGGGGGCTCACGGGGGTCTCTCAAGCTTTTTTTTTTGTCACCAAAAATATGGAGTCAGCAGCAAAACCTCTCAGGCAGCTGCAGACCCTCAGCAAGCCTTTTGGAGCAGCACTGCCCTCGTTAGCACTATGGTCCCTGCCTGGCCGTTCCCATCTGGCAGCAGGACATCCTGTAGAGCTGTGGCAAAGGGGAACAGGCAGAGAGGGTGGGAAGCTAATACATCCCTCAGATGCATGGTTATTGAGGGAGGACAGAGCAGTGGCCTTGCTGCAGGACCCTGTTTAACCTTCTCAGGCTTGCCCGCTGGAGAAGAGCTTAACAGGAGGAGAGAGATTGTAGATAGAAAGATTGGTGGGTCCAGAGATGCAGGGGACTGCAGCAGCCTTAGATTTTATCTGCATCTCTGCATGGCCAGACAACCTTGGAATCCTAATCAAAAATTGTTAATAAAACATAGGGAAGAAGCACAAGGGGTTAAAGGCAGAGCTTGCTGCAGGGCTCTGGGGCAGCTGGGGCAGCCAGCGCAGCCGGGTTACAGCCGAGGGCACTCCATGCTACCACTGTCTGGCCTAACCCTGCCCAGAGCACATAAGCTTACAGGCTCCCTTTTCCTCACCCATTGGAAAAAAGGCTTTTGGACAGTAATGGAAACAGAGGGAATTTCCAAAGGCCTTCAAACCCCCTCAGATCCCTGTCTGCTCTGTTGACTCCTGTGTGCACGTGTAGTTGTTGGGCTGCACCCCTCCAAAGGTCTGGGGCTGAGCTGGGCCTGGAGGAAGTGGGAAGAGGCTGATGACAGCTGCAGAGGTGGGAGTAGGAGCTTTCCAGTTCTTTCTTTCACTCCTGGTCTCTCTTGGCAATGCTCAGCCCTCCAGACTGCTCATCTGCGTATGCTCCTCACCACCACACGTAGTCCAGATCTGCAGGACTCATTCCTTCACTACATTTCACTCTTGTCACTGGGAGCTCCTCTTCCTTGTAAGGAGCTGGAGAAGGAACTGGGGTAGCCCCAGGTCTGGGAAGGGAAGGGAAAACTGTTTCTGGTCATCACTGGAGAGAGCAAGCAGGTGCTCAAAGCACGGGGAACCTCAGCCCAGAACCACTGCTACTTCCCTGATGCGCCCTGTCTCCTCCTCACCTCCTGCAGTGCAGAAATCTGGCCCTCACTCAGTCCAGCATTTCAGTCCCAGCCTTTACAATGACAAGGGTGATAAGAGATTCTTATCACAATGCTCAGCATCGATCTGAAGCTGAGACCCTTCCCCACACTCCTCCTCCTCCTCCTTGTGCCTGCCAGAGCAGCAGGTGATGCTGCTGAGGGACTCAGCAGCAGGGCTTGCTAGAGAGCAAAGATGACAATTCAGGGTTGGATGCCTCTGGATATATGTCCCTTCAGCCTAGCAGCTTCAGGCATACCCTCCCGCCGCAGACAGAGCACAGGACAGGAGGCAAGACACCTGGGCTCCTTCCAGCCATGTCTGCTCTGTGTCCCAGGTTGCAGAAGAGGCCTGGGGGGCACTGTAATCCTTCATCCAGGGAGACCCGGGCAAAGGGCTATGGCCTCCCAGCTGAGACAGGATTTTGTCCCCCTACTTATGCTCGAGGGAAGAAAGGAGAAGGTCCTGTTGACCCCACAAAAGAGACAGAAAGCAGGCTGCAGTCCCATGTCCCAAGCCTGGGATTCACTGCACCGTTTTTTTACCCCAGCCCTGCAAAGAGCTGTCACTTTCTACAGCTCAGCATTGTCTGTCTCCTCTCCAACCTCCTTCCCCCCCAATCCTGCCCACCTACCCATGCTTAATGGGGACAGATCCTGCCCTCCTACACCTGCTTGATGGGGACAGTGCTTGGGAAGGAGACACTTCCTTCTGGGTGTCTCTTATGAGGAAGCAAAGACTGCACACAAGTTTCAGTGGGGTTAGGGCTGATCTAGCAGAGCTGCCTGGTCTCTCATTCTCTCCCTGCAGCCACTGCCTCCACCATTTACAAAAACCTCAGTACCTCCCACCAGCCTTAAAGCATGGCCAGGTCCTGCCTTGGAGCAGTTCTCAGAGACCCATGCCAGCTCAGGCTTCCAGCTTTCGGCTTCCCCGTTCTCAGCTCTGGGATGGCCAGTGAGATGTTGTGTGCCCAGGAGGGAAGGCAGAGGACCTGGCAGCACAACTGCCTGCACTAAGGCTGCCCTGGGCAGCTGGCTGCAGCTCCCCAATTCTTGGGGGTGCCTTGGCTCAAAGGCATGCACCCACACTTTGCAGCACACCTGCAAAGGCAGAGCGGGACCTCAGCCACTGCTGGGGAAACTGAAGCTTGTGGGCTTACAACTGCTGCACAGCAGAGCTGCTGAGAGGACCGAGACATCCTGGTCAGGGGCTGCCCAAGGATCTTCAGCCCCTTTAGACACTTTCAACCCCCAGCAGCATTGGCCATGCAGATGTTGCAAGTCCTCTCTTTCATCCTAGAACCATCTCTGGGAAGAGCAGAAGCACAAGGCAGTGGCAGGGCAAGCGTTCGAACAATCGGGGCTTGTGCAGAGATGAAGAAAGGCCCTTCTTGTCGGCGGGTGCAGTTGGGGTTAGTCCGAGGGCATCGCAGGATGGCACCCCAGGTACCCCAGCTGTGCTGACTCTCCCGCCCAACAGAGAGGGGGCTGTTGTGAACCCAGCACAGGGTGTCACCGCTTGCCTTGGTTAGTGGGGATGCTCTCTTTGTGCCTGCTGGTTTCTGCTCTGCTGACCTGCTTTGCTCCCTCCACCGGCGCCATCCATCAGTTCTGGCAGCCCCGTCAATTCCAGGGCTCTGCAATGCCATTCCCCAGGGGAAAAAGCACTTTTTTTTGAAGGGAAAGGAGAAGAATTTTCCCTCCCGGCAAGCTGCTAGGCTTCCTTCCTCGCCTCCTCAGAGATACTTAAAGTTCAATGCAGCCCAGAGGCAGAAGCACAGCATATGCCCAAGCGTTCAGCCCAGCCCTAGCCTACCCGCTGGCTGCCAGGAGCCAGAAGGGCTGTGGTACCTGTAGTGTCCCCACTCAGATGTGTAGTGTCCCAGGGGCAGATGTGCTGCAGCACCCTGCCTGCCCCGGGCCCTTGCTATTGCAGGTACCAGGCAGGCGGTGGCAGCCTGACCCGCAGGTCCGGCAGGGAGGTCCGGAGGGTATGCAGCCATGCCAGGCTGGCAAGAGCTGGGGGAAATCAGCCTGGCAATGGGCAAACCCAGCCCTTTGCACAGCACCTTATCGGGGCTGGCTGCAGCAGCAGCTCAGGGAAGGTGTTGTTACATATGTCCCATGCCTTGCTCACCAGCCTGGCTGGCAGTGGTGGGGATGAGCCAGGGATGCCAGAGCAGCTGCCACTGGCAGCTGGGTCAGGCTCTGGAGGATGACACCACTGCTCAGATGAGGATGGGGCAGGATGTGTTAGACCTTTGACCCCAAAAGCCTTTCTCCAGGAGATAGTGGGTTTGAAGCGTGTGCTGGTGGGGTGAAACCTCCAGCAATGGCCCATGCCTGAGTGCTCACCATGAGGCTGCAGCACTGGAGACTACCTGTAGCTGAGCAGTAGGAAAAATCAGGATCTTGCAGGCAGCCTTCATCCCTTCCTTACTTGGCCAGGGTCATCCTATAGCGCTGAACGTTACCCCAGCTCTCCCCAGCCCCAAATCACTGTCCTGAGGTCTAGATGTGAGGTAGGGACCAGACCATTATCAGGGCATTTTGCCTCTGCCCTGGCTATTCCACCACAGCAGCAGAGACATCTGCCTCACCTCTTCAGTCAAGACTCAGCTCTTAATAGTTCTGACAATGTGCAAGAAAACAGGGGCATTAAATGTTAATTGTATCTATTTGGATTCAAAAAAATTCACTACTTGAGTTAATTATAGCTGGTGTCATAAAAAGGTGCAGAGCAAGAGACACTGCTGCTCTGTGGGGTGAGCATGGCTGAGCACCCCTGGCCGTCCCGAGCTGTCAGCCAGGCGAAGATGGAGGGAGGTACCCGCCATGAGCGTGGCTGCCTGCCCGGCACACGGCTCAGCCCTGGCCCTCAGAAAGTGGCTGCCATGGGAAGGGGCTGTGTGGGGCCCATGCTGGCTGCGGGTGCAGAGCAGGCAGCAGGGTCTCCGAGCACCGGGCAGGTACTTGCTAAGCTGTTGCGTCGGTGGGACCTGGCCTGCCCCAGCCTGTGGGCTTTTAATTTACTGCTTTCCTTTTACCGTAAAACTGAAAGGGGAAGGTGCACCCTTTAATCACTGCCTCCGGGACCCCGCCTGAAACCACACAGAGACGGAGCGAAGGCTAGGAGTTAATGCTCCTTCCGACACCTTTTTATGATTCATGGGCCTGACCTTGAGCCATAAACCGCTCAACCTCCCTGCCACACTGGCAGTATTTACAGCCTGCAGGGGCCACTGCACGCAACCACCGATGCGGATCTGCGGCCGAGGTCGCGCACGCCGGCACAGGTATGTGCACAGCCAGGGATGCAACAGGTAGGCAGCTGGAGATCATCGAATCATAGAATGATTTGGTTTGGATGGGACCCTTAAAGTTCATCTAGTTCCACCCTCCCTGTATGGAGCAGGGGCATCTGCAACTAGATTAGGTTACTCGGAGCCCCATCCAACCTGACCCTGAATGGTTTCAGAGATTGGGGCATCTACCATCCCTCTGGGCAGCCTGTGCCAGTGTTTCACCACTCTTATTGTAAAAAATTTGTTACTTATATTTAGTCTAAGTCTACCCTCCTCTGGTTTAAAACCATCACCCCTTGTCCTGTTGCAACAGGCCCTGCTAAAAAGATTGTCCCCATCTTTCTTATAGGCCCACTTTAAGCTCTGAAAGGCTTCAATGAGATCTCTGCGGAGACTTCTGCAGGTTGAATAATCGCAACTCTCTCAGCCTTTCTTCATAGCAGAGGTGCTCCAGACCTTTTTGGGGCCCTCCTCTGGACCCACTGCAGATGCGCAGGCTGAGATAGTGACATGGCCAGGGATCCATGTAGGGATCCTGGGCAGCCACAGACAGATCCTAAAGTAGCACAGGGAGATGGAGATGCACATAGTGCACTAATGAATCCAAGCTTCTCCACACACACCCCCCGCCCTCAGAGGTGTGCACAGGTAAAAGTGCTCAGATGCCCTCACCGGGAGTCACATACAGATGCACGTAACAAGCATGTTTGCATGCAGAGAGGTGTGCACCCACGTGCTTCTGGCCATGCTGCACCCAGACACTGGGCCATGATGGGGGGACTTTCCACTTGCCGCAGAGTGACAAGAGCTGTAGCTGTAGGCATGACCCAAAGGGGAAGGGGCCAGGCCCATCTGGCACATCCCAGCTCCCTCAGCACCCTGCAGCACGGGTCCCATTCCCTAGCAGGAGCAAAGGCTGCTGACACACAAACCTCCTCGGTGTCAGATCCTGGTATCAGTGTCCATCCCGCTGCATCCCACTGGCCAGGGAGCCCCAGATCTTGCTCCACAGGTGAGACTCATGAAAACCTACACTGTTGCCAATTAGAGCAGGGTGAGATCTCCTTGTTAAAGCAAAGGGTGCCCCTCTGAGTAGACTCAGAACAGCCAGCTCCTTGCTTTATGCCTCAGTTTCCCCACCGCCACAGCAAGAAATATAATTCTGACCCACCACGTTTGCAAGGAGTCGGGAGGCCGAGCTTGTTAATGTTTGCGAAGTGGGTTTGGCTCCTGTGACAGAGCAAGCCAGAAATGTTAAGGTTATTATTATTAATAGGATTAAAGCAATTTAACCCAGAGTGAGGAGGTACAAATGAACATAGCAGCTGCATCGTGCTCAGCAGCAAATCACACAGACACACCTCAAAATAGTGATGAATGCTATGATGATGGCTCATTTTATAAATGCTGGGCAGAACTAGAGGGTTGCCAGAGTGCCTTTTAACACTTTTACCCCCAAAATACCTTCCTTTAGGGCAGACAGGACTGAGGTAGGCTGTTCCCAGAGACATCCAGCACCCACATGAGTAGTCAGTGCCCACCAAGAACATGCACAACTCTCCCGGCACGGGCCCATGTGCACCACTTACCAGCACAGAGGTCCTCACACACAGCCTACCTGGTCCTCGACAGGACCAGGACCTTCTCCTCTGTCCCCATTGGGAGACTATGGCATTGGGCAATTTGTCCGGAACGAAAATCTTCCTATTTTTGTTAAGTTTACAAGTTGTTGAATTTTTTTCTTTCCTCCTTATAAAACAAAAGAGGGAAAAAACAACCTTATCTTGGAAAGCAGAGTTCAGGAAAAAGCTACTGGTCTTTTGGACTCAGTGAGTTCCCATTGGTAGCCTCGCTTGTCACGGAGAATTTATCAGCCAAACACAGTGCTGGTATAATGCACCATATAACTAGTGCATAAACAAACTTCAGCATGATAAATGCCCTGCTTTGAAGCCATAAAGTTATTAGCTAGTGGTTGTTAGCTACTGCTTACCATGGGACACTCTCCTTCAATTAACCCCTTGATGCCCCATCCGCATTCAGAAGCCTGGGGAGATCTCTGGAAGACACCTCCATGCAGCAGGAAAGCATGGAGGGATCTGGTGGGCAGGGATGCTTCTGCTGGCACTTATCTGTGCACATTGTACCCACTGTGAGGACAGCAGGAGGGAAATGCTTCCTGGGAATGGGAGTGTGAAAGCTGGCATCCCCTTGCTGTCCTATTTGAGACCTTCAGTGGCCCCTCTCCTCTCCTCTGCTCCTCAAAAGGCAAATGCAGAGGGGAGTAGGGTCAGGAAGGTTACGTATGTACACACGGCTCAGACCCTCCTGTGTTGTACCCATTTCAGAGATGGGCTCAGATGGGGCTGGAGGAGGGCAGCTCCCCCTTCAGCACCCAGGCCACCTCCTTTAGATAAAGTGCTGCTGAGGACTCTGAAGCAAAAGCCCTAAATTTCTCTGGCAGCAGCCAGGCAGCGAGCTCCGATGAGGGGTTTAGAGTTCCCTCTGCTGCCTGCAACGCACGGCTGCCTGCAACTCCAGATGAGCACAGCCTCACCGGAGGGGAGGAGATGCTGGACAAGCATAGCTGTGTCCCAGGGCCAGCATCACTGGCCATGAGCTGCTCAGCTGGAGATGGCTACCTAGCATCAGCAGATCCATGGTAGTGCCAGGGCTCCTGTCAGCACCAGGCCTGGGGAGCACCCTCCACTGTTCAGGGCCAGGCTGTGACACACATCGAGGTCCTCTGGTCCCCCAGGTCACTTCCTGCCCCAGTCCCATGCTTGAGTATTGAACCAAGCAGGGAGCTGAGCATGCTGGAGATGGCAGCAGGTCTCCAGCGCTCAGCCCAAGGGTTACACAGCAGAATAGCAACTTCTTGGCTACAGCCCAGTGCCACAGTGGGAGATGCTGGTGGCTGAGAGCTAACTCCATCCGTCTCCCAGTTACATCACCCCTGCAAGGAGGCAGGAGAAGTCTCAGCAGGGCCAGCTGGGGGGGCAGCAGGACTCGAGGCTGCCTCAGTGACTGTTCCTCATTAGAAGCTCAGTATTGAAGAAACTCATAATTAGATCCCTGAGTATTAATTAATCTCCATGACCCTCCTCTCATTCTCCTTCCCCTGCTACCACAGCTCGGGAGGTCAGTCTGGATTACTAACATGTGCAAGTAAAGGATGACAAGCTCACCGAGCAGGTCAGCAGACTCTGGGCCATATCCTCATGTTCAGAGCAGTCGAAAGTGCCCTGTCCCTCCTTGTCAGGCTGGTGTCCCTTCCCTGCCTCCTCTGTCTCATGGCTGGGCTTGGTCGGGACACATCTCTCTCACTTGGGCACAGGCAGTACCTTGGGGATAGCACTTAAATGAGTTGAAACATCCCAGAATGAGCAGAGATGCATTTATGCTAACTCTGCCTGCACAAGCCAGGTTGGATACTAGGAAAAATTTCTTTACTGAAAGGATTGTCAGGCATTGGAACAGCCTGCCCAGGGAGGTGGTTGAGTCGCCATTCCTGGAGGTGTTTAAGCGACAGGTAGATGTTGCATTGAGGGACATGGTTTAGTTGTGTTGATAGGGCTAGGAAAAGGTTGGACTCGATGATCTTGAAGGTCTCTTCCAGCTGCAAATGTTCAATGATTCTACGATTCTAAGCCCCTGCAGAGTGGCTGAGGGCAGACACCTGCGTCTCAGGGGCCATGTTGAGCCTTGCTGGAGACAACCTGTCCTTGGAGACCTCCCAGCACAAAGGAGTGCAGAGCAGCCAGTCCAGCCCAAAAGGTCTTTGAGCATCCTATCTCTGCCCATTCAGATCCTGCTGGGGTCTTTAAGAGCCTCAGCACTAAGGTGGCAGCCCCGGGGCATGGAGAGGACACAAAGACCTTTTGTGCAGTATGGCCTCTCCAGCCCAGGGCTGTCCATACAGACTCAGATGCTTGGGACAGAGGCAGCAAGGCAAGACGCTGCCCTGGTGCAATCCAAGGACTGATATGCTACAGAGAGCTGCCGCAGAGCAAGAAAACAAGATATGGAACAAATCTAAACTTTTCTGAATCCCTGGTAACCACCGACTGCTTCCCTCATCTGATTTTTTCCTTTTTTTCTGCTGCAGCAATAAAAAGGGGAAAATCAACATCCAAATGATCTTGTTTATGGCGACTAAATAAGCTGCATGTGCTTAATCCGTTAGAGTTTAATGAATTTACAACTTGCTTTGGAATTTGACAAGGGCTGTAAAAGAGTAATTAACATTTATCAGTGTGTTTTTTACACACACCCTGCCCTCCTCCCGTCTCCCTTCCCTCCTCCTGCCGCCTGTTGCGAAGCAGAACTGGGTATCGGGGGGAATATAAAAGTGATCAATTAATTCTTAATAATCTCAGGGAAAGATTGTAGAGTCACAGTATGAACTCAGGGAGTGTCAATAAACATGCCAAAGGTTGGTTCCCCCCTTCCCGGTGCTGCTGCAGAGGAATGTGGGTGGCCAAGGAGGGGATGGGGCTGCGGAGGTGGCACTTTGGTGGACCAGCCCTGCACCCTTTTCCTTCTCTGTCCTTCTCACACTCCATCAGCTGCCAGAGTGGCTTTCTGTCACCAACACAGTTGCTTCTGGGACAGGAGGAGAGCAAGCAGTGGGCTGGTTGCAAGTGTGGTCCTCATCTAGTGCAGCAGCAGTGGCAATTTGGAAACACAAGCCCAGTCACTACCTGTGACAGTTGATAGCTCTGTCCTGATAGACCTGAACCTGTTGAGAGTGACCCCAAATTCTCATCACCATGACTGCAGGGCAGCCAAACATCTACATAGATGGAGAGCACAGTCAGCCCCTGATGTCATCCCGCTGTCACTCAGCACAGGTGGCCACTGCTCTCTTAGACATCAGTTGTCTGTGCTGACCCCCAGCAAAAGTGAGGGGAGGCTCATGCCTCACTTGTGCCTGACCCAGCCGCTCAGCTGCCATGGAGTGAGGCCGCAAGAAGGGGTATAATTTGGAGGCAGCAAAGGAACAAGCACAACCTTCCCTGCCACCAGTCCCGGGGCAGGCTGAACATTACCTAAGGATCCTGGGGGATTTCTGTGCTGGAAGCCCAGCATGCCCTGCCCTGAGCCACCTCCCTTCACAGCCCTGGGGAGCAAAGCCAGAAGGAGCAATAGCAATCACCTTCCCAGGAGGTAGGACATGTCCCCTGCTGCTGCAACCGCAGCATCCTGCCTCCAGCAGTGGCCATGTGTGTGAGCAGAGTGTGGGGAAGCCTGCATGCCTGGGCACCCATTGGGGAAGTGAGAGGTCAGTGCTCCTGAGGGGCAACAGGATCTGTGGAGGAGACAGAGAAGCATCTGGGCTTGGCTGTGGGGCAGAGGGTCCTGGAGACCCACAAACAAAAGCTCAGGATGATAAATCCTCGGAAGTTTGAGACTGTCCGGGGATCTGCTCTGGACAGAAACAAATTCTCCCTGTCGAACATAATGGCCCAGAAATAAGCAATGAGGCAGGGATGGAGAGGGCTGGACCCAGGGGGTCTGCAAAATCTCCACCCAGCCCCATGCTGAGCACTGGTGGGGGTGCGAGTGATACCCTCCCAGCAGGCTGCTGGGCACACACTCGCCAGCTGGGTGGGGCAGACATGGGATTTCTTGCCAGGAGGGAGTTACTCATGCCAGTCAGAAGTAGGATGAGTGCAGGACAGGCAGTGAAGAGAAGGGGAAAGTAACAGTATGAACTTGCCTTCATTTTACTTAGACTACGGTTTGAGGCCAGCTGGCTGGCATGGGCTGTGGGCTTAAGCAGGCAGCAGAGCCTGGGGAGGAATGGGGCTGAGCCCCCATGAAGGGCAAGGAGGTGAAGAAGAGCTGTGGTGGAGCCACTCTGCACGGCCAAATTATTGGAGAGCACCAGCTCCCAGCAGCCTCTGAGTAAGGGTCTCCAACCTTGGGCAGGCTTGTGGTGCTGGGAGCTGCAGAAAATTCTGCCCATCCTGCACATGTGCATCTCTAAGGCAGAAATGGAGGCATAGGAAGGGGTTTCAGGGCTCCAGGACTGGTCTTGGCACACCAATATCTGCTTTGGTCACCAGGCAGCATGTCTGGGTCTCCATCACGAGTGCCACAGCAACATCCATAGCCAAGGCTCCCAAAATCACTCATAGCCAGCTACCCTGCCTCATGCTCAGAGCGCAGTGCTCCTGAGGGGCTCCTCATTGCTGTACAGGCTCCAACACAGACCCATTGCATGACCTCAGGACCCCTCCTCTGCTGCAGAGGTAAGGATGCTGGGGGTGGTGAGGGGGCTGTGCTCCCCCCGCCTGTGCTGGCTCAGCTGCTCCCATGTCAGCCTGTCTAAACAGCACCTCCTCCCGCAGAGACCTCATGCCGGGGGTCGGCAGCTCAGTGTCTCTGGGATTTGTCATGGTATCTTCAGAGGAGTTATCAAAAAGCAGCTTGGACTAGTCATCCCAAAGAGTTGGCTCAACCAGACCCAACGTCATCCAGCCACCAGGAAAGCAGCCTCTGAGACTGAGGACACGAATGGGACTCCGGTGGCATGGGCTGGTTCTCCCTGGCCACCAACACCCTGTCTCACATCAGTCATGTGGCCTCCCCTGTGTGCAAGGCTGGAACCTCCCTGCCTCATTCCATGCATGGCTGCGATGGGCTGATGGTTGGACAACGCTTGCTGCTTTGCAACAGCACTGATGGAGACAGCGCGGCCGTGTCCCCGCCTCATTCTGCTCGGGCACTGCTGATGGTCGTAACAAAGAGCATGTATCCAGCCACATTCCCAGTTTCTCTTTCTTTCCATTTCCCCTTTCTGTCGCTCAAGTGTGACGATTTTAATACCCATAAATAACAAGGTGAATGGTTACCATAACAGTACGTGCAGCCCTGTGTCAGCTTTCTCCATCTGCAGAAGACCTTGGGTGGCACTTCAGATGGCAGAAGGGTTAGGAGTTAACACGAGATTCCCATGTCCCCTAAGCATCTTGCCTAAACCCATAAGCAGTGGTGCTAAAGATGATTTTAAGCTATGATTATAAGAAATCTATTGATCTTTTGGACTCTATAATGACAGATTAATCATTTTAATCAAACACCTATTAATCATGCATTAACCCTTCTCAGCTATTTGTACACTGAATATCAAATTGACAAAGGCGTTGTGATTTTTAGGAGGCTTTTTGGAGGGGGAGGGAGGGGAGGTTTCTTTAGATAACAACAACAACAAGAAGAAAATAATGCAAACTTACAGAGGGGGAGAGTTAAAATCATACGATGAGTGGCAGTTGCAGACGCCTGGGGCCCTCTTTGGTTGTCGCTTCTATCTGGCAATCAATTGACAAGAAATTGAGATTATGAAACATTGCGCCTGTGATCAAAGGAGACAGGCATCCTTCCCCCATCCGAGGCCAAATCTCCACTCCCCCACAGGAACCAACGTCAGCAAACATCAGCCATTTGGCATTTGGCAGGTATGGTACCGGACAATGCCGACATAAATTTTAGCATGAACTTGTCCACCAGCCTCACATGTCTTTGTGGCAAACTCTGAGGAAGGATGTAACAGCCTAAAGGTGGATCCTACTGGAGCATCTAGATACCCGTGACTTTTTTTGGAGAGACTTGCCTCTGAGAGCAAGTTATCTGGAGAGGCAGAGGAAAAAGAAGGGGAAATGAGGAAAGCAAACAGCCCACCAGCTCAAGACAGCCAGGAACTGGTACATGCTGTTACCTCCTCTCCCTGCCTGCCCTTGAAACCAACAGTATAGGTGTGGGATGGTCCAGCTTGCGGACCCAGACAGGCACAGCCCTGGGGCCTCTTGTGTAAGCGCTGGGGAGGGGGCAGGCACTGCTTCCTCCTGCCTCGGCCGTTGCAGCCTCAGAAACCACCAAGTCCCCGGTGTGATAGGAACTGCCTGGAGGCCGGAGTTTCCTGCAGGTGCCCCATGCTCATGAATCACACCTTGTCAGGGCTTGGGGTGCCCAACGGCCAGGCAACCACCAAGATGCCCGAGGAGCCCTGCCCTGGGATGCACTCACCTCCCTACCACACCATCCTGGCCAGGCAAGGGTTAAGCAGACATTAATCACACTGTTTGAGAGACATTTCAAAGCCTCTTCCAAATATTATAAAAAATGTCTTTAATCATCTAATAGCGCAAACTCTGCTCATGATGGATGGAGAGAAGTCGCCTCTCTCCTCCTGATCCTAACAGATGAGGCTGAAGAGCTGCTGCTTCGGGGGGAGAAAGTTGGGGAGGGGGCTGGGGGAAGAGAAGGACATTTCTCAACCTCCCACCAGAGCAGTTATAAATATGAGGTCATACAGCAAGAGATGATAACGCATTAAGGGCTCTTGAGATATTAGCCTGTCAGCCTCGTTAGACACAGCCTATTTGGGGCTGACTGCATAATTAGAGGCTGGGGTACCCATAACTCATTGGTGTTTATATGGTAGGAAGGGGCTAGACTCACCATCACCCTCAGCACTCTGAGAAATCATCTTCAGCAGGCATCAAATTCCACTCCTCACTGCAAAAATAATCCTCCTCTCCCCAGGAGCCACTGCTCCTGCTCCCCACCTCCTGCCCTCCTGCATTGTGCCGACTGCATGCTCAGTGCACTCACCCTTGCCTCTCCCCTCCCCTGCGTGTGGGAAATGGGGTTATGAAGGTGAACGACTTGCCCAAGGTGCCCCAAGTTAGTTTGTGATCAAGAGGAGAAGTCCTGGTTCCCAGTCCTCCTGGCTATGGGACGACTAATGGGTTGCCCAGAGAAGCTGTGGACACCTCATCCCTTGAAGTATTTAAGACCAAGCTGGATGAGGCTCTGAGCAACCTGGTCCAGTGGGAGGTGTCCCTGCCCATGGCAGGGAGGTTGGAACTAGATGATCTTTAATATCCCTTCCAACTCAAGCCATTCTATA
This sequence comes from Baryphthengus martii, assembly GCA_013396935.1. Taxonomy (NCBI): domain Eukaryota; kingdom Metazoa; phylum Chordata; class Aves; order Coraciiformes; family Momotidae; genus Baryphthengus; species Baryphthengus martii. The sequence goes on along the minus strand of VWZK01009842.1, from coordinate 559,576 downwards.
ATTCCACGATTCTATGATATGATTTTATGCTCTGCCCTGAAAGACACTGAATCCCCCGAGTATCTCCAGGCAGCCTCCAGAGCAGGTCTGGCCTTCCTTCATCTTTCTGCCTTTCCAGGGAATAGCTCCAAGTTGGGCAGGTAGATATACTTGGACAAAGACAGTCCTGGGGAGGGCTGAGCAGAGATGAGTCCAAGGAAAAGCAAAAACATGGAAGCATTACAGGGCAGCTTGTCTCTTCTGCCCTGCTGTGTGCATTCTCCACTCCTGACCTGCTGTCCCCCACCTACAAAGTGCGCTAGGGACTCCATTCTAGACCAAGATACTTCCATGCATGGGCAATCACCAAGAGACGGAGCAGAACCCCCTTAGTGATGCTGCATCCAGACTTCTGGGCGCTGCTGCTGTGTCCTGGTGGCTGGGGGACCCTGAGAACAGAACAGCCAGGGACCTTGTGCTTGGTTGGGAAGCTGGCGAGGAGCTGGGCTTTCTGTGTTCCCTCCACGTTCTCTTCTCAGTTCTCCCTAGGCAGCAGCAAAGCACTGACACGGAAGGGCACTTCTCAACCAACCCAGCCAAAAAACTGAACAAGTGAAACAGGGAAGGGAAGTGGTTCCCTTCTGCAACCAGTGCAGAGTGAGGGCACCGCAAGAGTCAGGTCTTGCTCGAAAAGGAACAGAGAGGGAACAGCGAGCAGGGGCAGGCACGTCAAAGCCGCCCTGAGCCCTGTGCATCCATCAGAGACTATGGCAGGTGGAAAAACGAAGGCACAGGGAAGGGCAGGGATGTCAACATGAGAAACAAGAGCCCTTGCTGTAGCAACTGCCCTGACACTGCGAAGTCCCCATAGTGGCCACCTCATCCCCTCTCTCCGCTCACCCACTACAGCCAGGGAGGGGGCAAGGGGTCCGTGGAGGCGGGGGCAACCCCATGGCTTCCCAGGCTGAGGTAGGATAATGAATCCTGATGGAAGAAGTGACCTTTTCCAAATGCCACATGTCATTGGATTTTATATCACACCAGGACAATGTGCCATGGGTATTAAAATCGTTTTTCCAATAGAAGTGTGCATGTGTATATGTGTGTCAGAGAGAGATGTGAGGAAAATAAAATTAAGACATGAAAATTAGGCTGCCTCTACACACGGCCTTTAGAAAACACTCAGGTCCTCACAGAGCAGGACTGACAGAGAAGATCTATGCCCTTTGCTCCCAAGATCACAGATGATTTTGTCAAGGGAATATGAGTTGTTCAAACCCCATGACAGAACCAGGGAAAAAAACCCTCAGGAGTCCAGATCTCTATTCCTAAAGTCCTGCAGAGACTTTCACCTCCACAGTGTCCCCTCTGCTGTGGAGGGACACCTCCAGAGATGTACTTGACCACAGAGGCACATACAGATGCATGCAGAGCATAGATCACCTTGTACATGTGCCCCTGGACACCCATGAGTGTTAGCCCAGGCTGTGCACATGTAGAAAGCAAAGTCCTACACGACAGTCAATGCCAAGTTGCTCGACCTCATCTGGGCTTCAAAGCAGCTTGCATCCCTATGGGCCAGCCCAGAGATGTCCATGGAGTTACCCATACACACGGGTACGGGCACACCCCCCCATATATGCCAGGATACATTCCCATGTGAAAGCACAATGTAAAAAGGGAGGCACTGGAAGCCAAATTCACTTGAACTCCAGCCTGTTCCCTAAATCTGCAGGGCAATTGTCCGGCTGAAATAACAACGCTGGGCCAAAAAAA
>VWZK01009842.1:531651-557551 GCA_013396935.1 Baryphthengus martii | reverse complement strand
AAAAAAAAACGCTGGGCCAAAAAAAAAAAAAAAAAAAAGGGACAAGCTGTGTTTGTTTATTCAGCTTCTTTCTCCCCCTCTCCTCTCGACAATGCTCTGACACTGTGTCCTTCTGCACCAGGGCTGCAACCCCAATGGGCTAAATTTATCCCAGCTGGAGCCTGTTTACAAGCCCTGTCCTGTTTACAGCGTGGTCCATCCTGGCCAGGACAGGCAGTGGCCATCACTGGGCTGGATTGCCCATGCCTCACCTTCCTTGGCTCTGACATGTCCAGGCTGCTCATGTGGTCCCTGGAAAGATGTCCAGCACCCCCCATGCCCTACACATTTGCACATAGGGCAGCTTGCGGCCGCTTGACCATCCAGGAGATGACAGGGAGATATGGGCTTGCATGGGCTGCTGCTTGCCCAGCATGGCTCAGTGGTGGCCCAGATGGCCATAGCCTTCATCAGTGATGGCGAGTGTCATGCCATCACCCAGGAAGACATTGGCTCAGCAATGAGGGTGCAGCACATTCCATAAGAAACCAGCTAGGGACAACCATGCACCACCATGAAAGCATTAAAGGAACTGCAGGTCTCATACAAACATGCACGGGTGGAGGGCCACACGTTCGGGCTGTCACACACCCCCTCCCTGTCTCCCTGAGGGCTCACAGGGGCTAGGAGGATAGAGCTAGCAGGAGCTCGGCCTTCTCTTCTCAGTGAATAGACCTGGATGTCCCACTGGGGGGTCTGAGCTGTTGAGCCTGGCCAGGCCCAATGGGTTGATGGCATTGTGAATAGACATCACATGGTGGAGGGGGTGCTCACTGCCAACACCCACCTTGCACTCTTCCCTCACAGATTCCCATCTCTGGTGGGATGCACTGGCTGGGATCTTCTGGCAAATGATGGTGCCTCACCCGGCCACCACCCAGCATGGAGTTCTGAAGTCCCAGGCTGGCTCACCCACAGGAGCTGCCTTCAGCAGAGCTCAGTTGGCAACATCCGGGCTCTTATTTGCTGTTTAATGAGTCCCAGCTAAGGAATTTCAGCACATGAAAGCTTTTCATTAACCCTGTGGCTTGCTGTCAGCATTGGCCACTGGTTTGCAGAGGCTGAGAATCACAACTGTGTTTTTGGAGGCGACTGCAAATCCTGTGCACTGCCTTGTGGTCTGCCACTCTTTCCCTGCCCATGCCCAGTCTCAGTGACAGCAGAGGGGACACCTGCACCCTGCAGATGTGCAACGAAACAGCTGGTCCTGTGCTCCCTCAGTCTCCCTCATCAGGGACAGAGAGAGATTTGTCTTCATGTCTGGTGGCAACTCCATTGCTCAGCAGTGATGGATCCTTCTTTGCACCTACTTGTGGCTGGATGTGCTTAAGCTTAATGAGTGAGCAACCTCCTGGCATGCTGATTATGCAGCCCTCCTCCACATGGTCCTGGTCCAAACCACTGCCTGCTGCCGCCTTGGGAAGCATCCTGCTTTAAACCAAGGGCTCTGGTTCACATCCTGTCACAATGGACGTCTCGTGTGCACAGGGAGGGGAGAGGACGATCTTGCTGAAACACCCTGACCTGGGTTCTGCTCCCAAACTGGATGAGGGGCTCAAATCTCAGTGCTTGACACTACCTCTGTGCAAGGAATGGTCCAAGAATAGCTGAACCTGTACCAAGGCTCCAGCTGCTATGCAAGAAGCAGAAGAGACAGAAGAGTTACCAAGGCTTTCCTGTTGCTCAAGTTTTATGGAGACGATAGATTGTCCAGAATAATGCCCATGGTGGCAACATCATAGTGCATCAGAACAGTGTTTATCTTCCAAACACCTCCTCATCCCTTACTGCTCACACCTATCCTGCTTCTTACCTCTGCCCCAGTTTGGGGTTTGTTTGTCCTGGGATGTGGAGGAGAAGCCTTTCTCCACCACGTGTCCCATATTGCACTATCTGGTGAAGTAGAAGCTCCAAGGAGAGCAGAAAAGGGGTTGACCACCCCTGCCCCACTCCTTGTGCAGAGTTTTGGAGGCGGTCTGTGCATGATTGTGGGTAGGGGTGAATTTAACTGTCAAGGCTTCTCTCCATGAAAAAAATTTCCTGAGAATTTGCCCTTGCTGGACATTTGTTATTCCAAAAATAAGAGCTTGCTCAAGCTCGTCAGACTCCCTTTCACCCTGAAATACAAATGGAGCTTTTGGGGAACACTTCACCAGTCTGAAAATCATCTCCAGCCTTCATTCACATTTGCTTCCAAGTACCGGCAGGACATTAAAGGAAAGGGCTAATGGAGAGGCACATCTGCGCACAAACACGTCCGTGTGTGCTCCTCACATGTGCGGCTCCTCATCTCCGGAAGAAGATCTTCTCGTCAGGAAGTCATGGCCCTGATTACTTTGTCTTCCACGTTTAAGAACATCCCTAACTGCTCCTTCGATAGCTCAATTAGTAAAGTGAATATATTATATAAAGTCTAAAAGATTAAACTATCATAGGCAGCCCATAATTTCATGAAGAAGTCAGGGGAGCATATCCCTCTTATTAACTCTATAACAAATGTGATGAAAATGTTCAAATAGAATGTTAATGCAATGTTACGTGTAATTTTCCCAGGCGATTTTCTGCTGAAATATTTCTTTATTAATAGTAATTGAGGGTATAAATTATGAATGAGGCGATTTTCTCCTTTCACTGGGAAAGACGTACTAATGGCAATAATTCTTTATAATAATTTTTTGGGGGGAGGATGGGGAGGGAGCTGGGGTGAGGGGTTTAAAGAAAAAAAAAACCCTTTAAAGGGATTGCAAAATATATAGACTAGCAGTGTATGTTTTATTGCAGGGCGCTGTATTTTATATCCATGTGCTGGGCATCAGTCCTGTGCGGGTCTGCGCTGCGTGCGCACTGCCAGGCTCAGGCCTCTGGCGTAGGCGATTTCCTTGCACTTTCTCTATTCTGTGCGTCTGTGAAGCCTTGCATCGAGCAAAGGCAGCATGACAGCACCGACGCTGCGGCTCTGCAAATTCAGGACTCCCCGTTTCACCAAGTGCGAGAGAGGCAGTAACCACACCATGAGCTACAGGAACTTTTGGGTTGTAAGTAGGTACTCAAGGATGAGCAGGTTAGTGGTACAGGCTCTTGCCAATGTAATTCAGACTCTGACACCTTTCCATGCCCCACCACAACTAAAAGCATTTCTTTGTGCTTGTGTCGGGTTTCGGGGTGTTTGCTTGATCATCAATGCAGCCTGCTCGTCCTGACCCCAAGCACCTCCAGCCAGGGAAACGCATGTCAGAGAGCGAGGCTCGGTCCTACAGCTGCAGAACCTCGCACAACCTTGAAGTGGAGGGGAGTCAGTCTAGGGGCTACGCTGGCTCCCAAATGCCACCCCTTTGTGGGACACGGCCCAGGGACCTGCACATGGCCAGCACGGGGCCACATGCTCACACACCACGGACAGGCAGCACTGACAGCTGCTCGCAGGGAAACAAAAAGTCCTTTTTGTGATGTCAGAATGAAAGAAGCGTTTTACAAAGATTTCAGAGCTTGATCTCCTTCAGTTTTGTATGTTTTCTTCAACTGACCACGTTACTTCAAAATTTTCCCACTCAATTAAAAGAAACGCTAGTTTGAGTGCAATTCTCAGGCCCTTCTCAAAGAAAGATAAAGGGGAAAGAAAAGATGGTATCCCTTAAATTTCCATTACACTTCAGTTGGTTGAAAAAAAATTCTCTGAACACTTTAAAAGTTTTATACCAAAGAATCTACTTTCCCCCCCTATTGTATTTAAAACTTTCCCCAGGAAGGAAACTTAATGAACAAGCTCTAGTCTACAACAAGAGTGGGAAGAAAAACCTCCTGACCCCAGGTCTTTGCCATGAAAACTAAAGAGCATCCTGATAATTGCTTCAACAAGCTAAAAAGCACCTCTGGTAATGTCTTGCACTGAGGGTGGGCAGCACATATTAGTACCCAGCAAGGGGCAGAGGTCTTGGACACCCATGCCTACAGGTGCAGATGTGCCCCACATGGGTGCAGGTTTGTTGGGGAGTGGGTGGTTTTGCTTTTCCCTGGGGGCAGTTCTTACATACCCCATTTCCACTATAGGATGTCCCTCGCTTGGCCTCTCTCTGATCTCTCTGCTGGGCTGGAAGAGGAGGCAGAGCTGGTCCTTCTGCCAGCAGCTGGGCTGTGCTGCCCCATCTCACTTCTTCTCTAGAGGCACTGACCCTCAGGCCCTGCCCGTGGCTTACCTCACACTGGCAGGCTGTGCGAGAAGCTGCGGAAAAGCTGACAAAATCAGCGTGATCCGTCACCGATCCTCCTCAAAATTAGGTTAATAATTTATGATGTTAAATGGGACAGTTAATAGCTGGGCCAGATGATTCCTCAGCTAATCTAGAGCACGGGCTGAGCTGCAACGAGTCCTCTGAGAGTTCATTACACTCCCCAGCCCTCGGCGCTAGTGCTTTTGGCTGCGCCGATACCTACAGGAGGCTATGGCTGGTGCCGCTGGCAACATGCCTAAGACTTGCCCCTCATCAATTAAAAGAAATAAGGAAATCGACAAGAAAATTAATTTCCAAAGAGACAATGCCTCTGACACCTGCACTGCCCTCGGAAAGCTGAGGGGTTATCTGGGAAGCTGCCTGCCTGGGGAGGAGGTTGCATCTGCCGCCTTGCCGAGCGAGGTCAGGCTGCCTTCCTCAGGTCTAGGAGAGCAAGGAGGAGTATAAGTGAGTGAACAGAAGATATTTTTGCTCTTGGGTCAGCCCCAAGCAGGTTCCTTACAGGGGGGGGGCTCAGCCACATTTGGGAGGAGATGTAAAACCCAGTCCAGCTGCCTGAAGTCCCCTCAGCATCCTCTCTCCAGCTCAGGGCAGCTCACTGGCACCAGAGATTTACACCCTGATCATGCACTTTCCCAAAGAAACCTCAGAGGCAAAGGGTCAGAATGAGAAGGTCCAGCAGGTCTTTTCCATCAAGGAGATGGAGCAGGGCTGGCTACCTCAGGGATGAGGCATTGACAGAGTGCTCTCCAGGACCAGCCCTCATCCCAGAGCATGGCAGAGGGTAGATCTTCAGCTAGTTGCCTGTCCACCTCTCTAACTTCCCCAATTCTTTGTCCCACCCTCTCATCTGCACATCAGATCAAGCCCAGTCACAGAAATCAGGCATTGGACATAACTGCCTCCCCTCAACAAGCTCGCAGCCCCTTTCCATTCCCTTAGCTCCCTCGTCTCTCCACTAATTTCTGCTTCCTCCTGGATTTCAGAAGCCTTCCCTGGGATGCAGGACTGGCTGGTCAGGAAATACAACGAATTATCAAAAGTACATCTCATCTGTGTGATAGAGGCTTTCTATTCTTATTCAGTGTAGACAAACCAACTGAAGCTTCTAACACCTGGAGGCAACAAAGACCCTTCTCTGGGACTGATGGCCAGTGAGTCCCACTCTGCCCATCTTGCCTAGCTTCTCTCTGCAAAGGCCTGATCCTGCAAGGCAGGACAAAAATCCTTTGCTTTGCACTAGCTGCTCTATACTGAGAAGTGCTCAGCCTTGCAGGGCTGAAGCTCAAGGCAGGATTTCTGAATAAATCTGGCGGGTTCTCAGACCATCCTCAAGTGAAACATAAAGCAGGCAGGGACCCATCTCACTGATCTCAACTGCACGTGGAGGCAGAAATCACCTCCTTTACTCCAGCATCTCATTGGTGAATGCTGCAAAGCAGTGCTAGCCTTAGGGAAACCTGGAACAGGGTGCCATGGTCACTCTCCTCTCCAGAAGAGATAGTGTTGGGTACCCTGAAGTATGCTCTTGACAGCCTTAATCTATTCTACAAATGAAAAAACTAAGGCAGAGAAAATCAATGTGACTACCCCAGTATCATCAGCAATATCAATTGAAGGGAGTTATTTTTCTATCAGCCTAAGGTTCCCAGTCTCGAGATGTCCATGCCCTGCCCATAGTGAGGACTTGAGACAGACTTAACTGGCTAAAAAGTGACCGGTTGGACTACTAAATGCAGGCTGCTGCAGCCAGATGTGCACTGATGACTCGTGCAGATGTTGGCCCTGCAGCACGTCTCGGCAGTAATTCCCCTTCTCCCTTCCACATTCCTGCTCTGACAAATTCAAACCATGCGGGGTGCGGGGGGATTACCTGCAATTACAGCTTTCACACATTGGGCTGGCTTTGCGCAGGGGGGAGGGCAAGGAGGGTAGGGGCATCCATATGGTGGGCTTCTGAAGCCATTCCTCCTGCCTGCATTAGAGGCAGCCGGTGCCGTCTCACCCCTCCAACCCTCTCCCCTCCTCTGAAGCCCCCTCACACGTGGAAAGACCAGGAGGGACCTGTGGGACCAGAGGGGAGCCCCAGCCCGGGGCCGGCGGCAGGGCCAGTTTTCCTTCTAACTTCTGCCCAACTGCATACGGGAGAAATGACAATTAGGGGGACAACAAATGAGCCTGCTGGCCCCTGGGAGGGGACATGTGCAGTAACTTGAGGCTGAAGCGGAAATAGCTCCAGTCGACCCACTTAGAAAATCATCATTACTATAGAATTTATGACTGACATGAGCTTGTCTGATAGATACGACTATTTAAAGGCAGCCAAAGCCTCCATTTATAACAATGTAAAGGAGGATGGGGTAGGTTTGAAGATCAAAGGGGCACCTGGGAAGGGAAAGGGGAACACATCAGCCGTGGCAGCAGGGAAAAAGGGATGGTGGCTCCAGCCAGGAAAAGGTGTGGTGAGGTGAGGGGGCTGTGCCCCAAGTCAGCTGTTCCAAGCCTCTGAGACCACAGCATCCTCTCTGGCCCCCACAGCCGCCCCTGCCCTGGGGGCTGACAACAGGCCACCCCCTGAGTGCAGACTGGGCAGGCCCCTGGCACACAGGTAAGCCCTTCTTGATTTGGTACCAGGCAGGCAGCAGTGGGCACAGACACCATCACCCACTCTGGACATGCTGCAGTATTTGCCAGGAGTGTGCTTTTAATTAGATATGAAGGAGAAAGCAATCGTTGAGATTGGGAAAGGTTTGGAGGACAAAAGCCAACACCGGTGCGGTTCAGATTTTCATTTTTCCTTAACTTGAAGGACAGAAAATGACTCATGGGAATGACAGGCCATTGATGTACCCAACCCCTTAGCCATCCTCCTTGACTGCATATTGCACAGGGCTTTACAAAAAGGATCGTGCAACCATTCAGTGGCTTGTTACGGGAGAACCTTGTCCCAAGAGCAAAGCCAGGAAAAAGTCCCACTTGACAATTCCTTGAGCCAGGCTGCCTCTTGCTGGTAAACTTTCACCTCTGATCAAACAGAAATGCTGCAAGTGTGCTAGAGGCTGGACCCTGGGACGTCCAGCTCAGCTGGAGACACATTGCATGTCCCAGCACATCCCCGTGCAATGGTTCCCTACGGATGGTTGAGGAAATACTGCACCCAGCGGTGAGCAAACTGGAAATAAGCACAGAGGTATGGATGGGCTCTCCTGGAGGGCTGATGGATGCAGAGCAGCAGGCTGCAGCGTAGCACTTCATGCCACCCAGAGCACGGAGCAGTTCCCGGAGGGCACCCTGCCTAGGGACAACACGGAGCCAGTCACTGGTGTCCCCATCCTGGGCTCTCCTCCCCAATTCGGCTGCTCCCCGTCCTTTGGGGATGGCGGCGGCTCCTCACCTGATTGAATTTCCAGGCCATCACTCGCTCTCCCTGCAGCTGCGAGGCACGATCGCCCTCCCGGCAACCCCATGCTCACCCCGTGGAAGGAGGGGCTAATTCAGTTAGCCCAGTGGCATTAGCTGCTGTGAAGAATAACCCGCCAACAAGGCCCTGCGAGCCTGACACAATATTAAAGACCCCACTGCCCTCACTTGGGGCAGATTAAGCTGGGCTCATTGCTTTAATGCTGCACTCCTTGGCCGGGCTCCCTCCAAGGCTCTGCACCTTAACTGTATTACCCCAGCACCAATGTGCTTGACCTGCCGATATTGCTCCCACTGATAATTCACCTCCCAAGAAACTTTGCCTTTTTGACCTCCTGCTGGAGCAGGCTCTAACCCCAAGGAGCAGGGCTACCCCTGCATCTCACTGCCCATGGGGGCTGCCAGCCGCTCCCTTCTGATCCGTGCTCGCCTTCCCTCAGCACCATCCCCTGTATCCCATCCTCCCAGCGGTCTTGAGGTGCTGCCTTCTGCCAAGCTTGGGCAACTCGCCTCTGCAAACAGGTCACTTTGGTGCTCTCAGGATCCCAGTCACTGCCAATGACTGCACTGATATGCACAGTGAACATCTGACCATGGGACGGGAACATGTGTGTGTGTAGAGCATGAAGCAAGTTATTTAAGGCACCAAGGGCGTGCGGGACATCCCAGCTCACCAACCTCATCCAGGGTACCAGGGCTGTCTCAGTAGAGACATAAAGTGATGCACAGAGGGAGCATTGAGTCCCTCCTGCTCCCAGGGATACAGATGTCTCATCTGACTCAGGGAAGCAATCAGGAAAAACACCCAAATACCAGCCCAGGGTGAGCCTGGGCTCCAAGCGAAACTCAACAGAGCGGCGTGGGAGCAAGAAGCAGGGTCATCCCTCTGCTGCTGCTGCCGCTGCCAAGCACAGGCAGAGCCAACATCATCTTGGCCTGGCAGCAGCCGCTATCTCCTCTCACCCATAAGCTGCCAGCAGTTGTTCTGCGCTCTACCCCTGCTTCATCCTGTGGCCCAAGAGCATCATGGGGAGTCATCCTTAAGATGCTGTCTGCTCGGGCTGCTGACTCACACAGCCTTGTTTTTCATAGGAAACAGCAGCGCTGCAGTATTACTTTCCCACTTAGTCAAAACCAGAGAGCTGCCATGTTCTACAAGACTTGAGAATGTAATTTTCAAAGTTGCCTTTTCTGAGGAAAAAGTTACAGTCTGACTTAGCCAAACCTATTCATTTCTGCTCTCCTGACCAGAAAATCAAAAAAAAAAAAAAAAATCTCTATACTGATCTTTTCCTCTTGCTTCTATCATTGTCCGCACTAGCTATTTTTACTGAAAGGAGTTTGAGCCCCCCTGCTGCTGGCTCTGCCAGGCTGCTGGATGCTGACAGCTTTGTCTCACCTCCTTGGAAAGGAGTAGGTTTGCAACAGTGAGTTATAATTACATCTCTAGACCCAGAATAATGTGTCTGCTCCCCATCTCTACTCCCTTGCCTTTGCATGGAGGGTATCTATACTTGCCTTGCACAGTTAGCACTTGGGTAGCAGATATGAGGTAGGAAAACTTATTTATGTTTACGTTATTAGTTATAATGTATATTAGTTACATAAAAGTGGCTTTTCCTGCAAAGCTTGTGCTGCCTCTGAAGAGGCTGCACGTTGCTCCCCTAGGGACCAGGCATGTCTGGTCCTTAGAACAAAGCCCTCATTTTGGACACATTTTGCTTCCTTATTTTCTGATTTCACTATTCAAAGGTGTGTTTCCTTTTTTTGAAGAAACAAAACTAGAAAAAGGAACAAATCTGAACTTCTCTCCAACACTCAGACCACAAGTCTTGGCATTTTCTTAATATTAAAAGACTTGGTGATGCTGTGCTGGATCCGCGCTGCCAGCACAGGAAGCAGAGTGCCCACACGAAAGGGATGTCGCAGAGCAGTTGAGAAGCCATGTGGTTTCACGGCTGTCAGGACAGAGGGGCTCTATTTTGGGCTTTGCCATCCACCCAAAGGGTCTTGTGGCCCTGGGGAAGACACAGCACCTCTTCCTGTCCCTGATGCTCTCCTCTGGGTGGATGGGGGCATCAGTAAGTGCTGGCGTTTGCTGTTGCCTCTTACCTTGGGCAGAAGGAGCTCTCACCTTCACACCATGAAACACCACCAGGCACACCCCTGTACATTCTCACTGATTTTTCTGGCTGGATCAGTGCTCCAGAAACTGTGCCTGTCCTCACTGGTCAGCCCAGAGCCTGGCTGGACCTGTGACCTGTCCTAGACTGATGCAACTGCCACACTGAGCCAAACCAGATGCAGAAAGTTTTTAAATCGCACTGCTCACAAATTAAGTCTCCAGACAGGAGCCAGGACATGTATCTAGAGAGGAAACACAAAGGCTTACTCCTTCTACCGTACTCCTAGAAAGGATCCCTTCAGCTGCTTGTACATACATTGCTAACCAGGGACTCAATCCTGTTCCCACTTATGCCAAGCGTGACATGGCTGAGGGCAGGGAAGATCTGCACTTCTGGAAGCAGGAGCAGACCCTGCCCTTGGTGTGCGGCCAAATGGGTTGGAAACAAGGAAGGGTGTATGGCTTTTATGAGTCTTTCTTAAAAGAGGTAGAAAAAGTCAGGGTAGAGTCAGGCCCCAAATTTAGGCTTGGGCTAAGCAACAGGAACCATTCCCTGGTTTGCAGTTAGCACGCTTGAGAGGCAAATGGAAAATGGTTGATGTCAACACTTTTTCCTAACAGTGTTTATTTGTCTAAGTGCAACACCTTAGTACTGAGGCGGCTGCCCTGCTGCAGAACCTGACCTGACCTCATGCCACTGTGCCCATCCCCAGCTACAGTGCCATCCCTGCGCTGTGCCCCAATGCAGATGGGCAGCACCTGTGGATACTGGCAGCCCACAGCATCCGCTCTGTTTTTCCACCAGCTGGTCCAGAAAGCAAGTGGCCAAGCCAGTAACATCTGCACAAAGGGAAGCAACCTGTCCCATCACAGAGACAAGGAGCATCTACAGTACCATCAGGCAGATGACACGGGGCACTGGGCCTTCTGCTTCTCACCCTTCTGACGTGACCCCTCCTGTTAGGGGGAGATTTAAGGTGCTCTTATATCTCCCTGTTGTAAATGGCCTCATAAAAGTGACAGAAAGACGTTCATAAGGATGCTTGTTAAAATTTTATTACTAATCACCACCAAAGTTAGCTGCTATATTTAACCCAGGCTGGTGGAAAGGGGAGGGAGCACTGCCTGGGCAGGATGGAGAAATCAAGACTATAAAGAGAAAGGAGGACAGGGTGACGAGTGGCCCTGATGCAACTCATGGACACAGACAGAGGCCTGCTGGAGCAATTGCAAATAAAAACCCCAGAGTCTTCACCCTCCTCTTGTCAGCAACAGCCACAACCCTTTTACAAGCCCTAACCCAAAAGCAGGGCGGGCTTGTGGTGAAGCATGAGGCTAAGGATCAAAGAGACCTCAGCTGAACTCCCACCTCCAACACAGCCCTCCCAAGCAGCCCTGGGCTCTTCACTGTGTGGAAGCTCCTCCTGTGCAAAGCAGATGAGAATGGAGATTTAATGAGACAGCTGGCTCTCCAGGCTGGGGAAGCCTCTCAGCGGTGTGTGAACACCTGGCAGTCCTAGGATGAGCAAGGCCCCTCCACTGGGGCTGCAAGGACACACCATTAAGCTTCCTTTTCTTGTTATGTCAGAGATTGTCCTTGCAGGTAAAAGAAGTGCTTGGAGGAGAGAGAAGGCCAAAGGACACCAACTATCCTGGTGAAGCAGAAAGTTCAGCAGTTGCAAACGTATCACAGACTTGTCCTTGCTGAAGCATCAGTGGGAAAAGACCAGTGAGAAGTTCTTTTCTCCCCAGTGTGACAGATGAGGAAGGAGGGAGGATGGTGAAAAACATGAAGCATGTGCAAGAGATAGGCTCTGCTCTCCCTGCTGGACCCACAGGTTGTGCCCACCTCCCCAAACAGAAACAAAAGAAAAGGGTGGTCCAGATGGCCACGAGGGCAGGCCCAGAAAGACCAAGAAGATGGTCACCTATCCCGTTAGGTTAGTGGCACACACAAGGTTATGCCCCACTGTGTGTGGCTGTGGCCTCGGGCAGCTGGGGCAGGGACCACTCTCCTGCCTCAGCATGATGCACAAAGCAGGAGGGGACTCACTCTGATCAGGGGCTAACAAAGCATACTTCTGCAGGAGGATAATGAAAAAGCCACGATGGGTTTTCTGCTCTGCCATCTCTCCGGTGCTGGAAGCTGTAGGAAAATGCTTGATTGAAGCAGTGAGGAAGGGAACAGAGGGAGAAAAGCCTCATAGTGAAAATAAACATCTTTGAATGTCTCCTTAATTTGGTAACAGCATCCAGGTGACTACACGTTTCTAGAGCATGAAAGACAGGCATGAAAGACCTTGGCTGCCACTACACCCACCTGATTGTACCACAGACAGGAACAGGAGGGGGAGACACGTTCCTCTCTGAGGATGCTCTCAGGAATCTCCCTGGTACTCCCCATCTGCACCTAGAGCCAGGATTACAGCACCTCCAGATGTCCAGATGTTTTTGGCAGGTCCCAACATCCCCATCTGCCCTCCTACTTGCTGCACTGAAGGATCCCTGAGACTGCTTCCCAGGTTCTCTGTTCCTGGCACTCTATGGGAGCTGCTGTCTGTCTGTCAGTCCTCACATCCATCTTCAGGTCCTCTATATAAATCTCCTAGAAGCCTCTTTGCTCCCTATATATCTATCTAATTAATGTTAGTATAAGTAAAGCACAGCCTTTTCCCCTTAATAAGCAGAGTGCTGACTTTATTACAGGTCTTTTTTTTTTTTTTCTCTTCTTGCTTCAGTGCTTTAAATCATGTTCAGGAAAGCGCTTACGAAGGGAAAGGCTGCACGCCACGTCTCATAGTGTCTTCTCCCTGGCGTGGCTGGGAAGGGCCGTGGGGACTGGGGGGCAGAGGGCAGAGGGAGGAAATTGGACAGGATGTGTTCAGAGTGATGCCAAGAGCGCTGCGCTGCCAGGTTAGCCGGGGTCAGGGAAGAAGTCAAAGGCCATCGATGTGTTGTCTGGCTGAAGGCAGAGTCCAAGCAAAACAAGGTGTTAAATGTCTGCTAATTAGAAGTGTCAAAACAGGACTGGAAAGGCAGACATGGCTGGGGAGGGCCTGGAAATGTGGTAAGCGGCGCTTGGTGGAGAGGGACATGAAATCCTGGGGCTCTGGACCACACTGCAGGTGAGAGTGGGAAGACCCCTGCAGCCACATTTGAGTTTTTCTGATTTTTTTTTAGTCCAGAAATCCCAAATGGGAGAAGTAAAGGAGATGGGCTCAGATGACAAGGTCTGTTCTGTGTTACTACAAATTCTCAGGATTATAAGCAGAGAAGACTTTATAAATGTATTTTTCTCATTGATATTAGCTCTATCTTTCTCACTCTCAGACATCTCTTTCCAGTTTTGTTCTCTGTCCCACGAAAAGTGTTTGTTCTCCCTCTCTGCATCTCCCACACTGCCATCAGGCTGCCCTGAACTGGGTGTGCACAGCTCTGCCAGCCTGCGAGCAACGATGCAGAAGAAAGACCCAGGGCTCCTAGTCTCCTGAGGCTGAACAGCAAATTACTGGTGGAGAAGCAATGGAGTAACACCCAACCTGCAGGCTGGGCTTTGCTCAGCTCTGCAGTGACTCTCCAGCCCTTTGCCAGTTCCTCCTCCTTGTGCATCACAGGGGTGCGGGGTCTGACGCTAACTCGCTCACACGGTGTGCCACAAGCACCTCACTGTGAAGAGCGGAGGGGACACTGCTGCAGGGGATGCTGTGCACACCCTGCTTGCGCTCCCAGTGCCCAACCACATCTCACACACACAAGAGCATGTGCCATCAGATCCCTTGTCACCAAAGAAACACACCTGGCCTCCAGCAAGCCAGGCACAGGGAAGGGGTGCCTCACCTCCTGCGGCTACACCAACCCACAACCCACTCATCCCCCAATACAGCGCCATAGTCAGAGGACTGCCCTGCAGAGGTTAATGCTCCCCCTGCCCTGGTGCTAGGGTGAAAGGGTTACCCGTGTTGTGCTCGGGTTCTTTGGCTGTAATGTGATTTCTTGGCTCTCGCATATATATTTATGCAGTTTTGTCCACACTCCCACCCACTCCCCCCACGCGGTGGCTATTGATCAGGCTAATGGAAGGGATCCGATTGCACGTGCTCTGATATGCTCCCACACAGCCTCACCAACTCGGGCCCAGCAAATCAATGCCGTGGTGCCCCCGAAAATTTCCCATAATCTGATTTGAAGATGTGTTATCACTTAATAAAATCCACACTTGCCCTTTCTCTTCCCTCACTACTGAAATGCATTTGCACTCTGGCTCTCAGGCCCACTCCTGATAAGCTCCTGCATCCTGCCAGCCTCTGAGAGAAGGACCACGGAGTGGCCTGGGGCTAAAAATGCCCTACATAGGTAAAGGAGGGATGGAGAAGATACTTTTACTTTCCTGAGCAAATAGCATGGCCCCGCAGTGCCAGAGGAAACATGGGCTGGTGTGTGAGGGGTGCTTGCTTCCCGCTTCCTTTCATGGAGCAGTGGCTGTAAGCGTGGTAGTGAAAAAGGAGGATGAAAGATGTTCCTCTTTGAAAACATGGAGAAAAATGCTATTGGTTTTCTGTAGCCTGTCAACACATATTCCCATGATCTTTGGAAAACAATTCACAACAGTGTATGAAAACACCAAGGGTATTTGTTGCGTGAATGAGTACCTGTCTTCCAATCAGGCCATGCAAGCAGTGACAAGAGGAAAGTCCTAGGTAGCTGAAGCAAGATGCCTGCGAGGTTTAGATGAGATACTCCCTTGTCACTGTGTCTTCTCCAGGGAGGTTTGTTTCTCCAGTAAGAGCAAAGTCAGAGCTTCCCATGCTCTAACCAAACCAATCCTTTGTCCCTTCCTGGCCCTCTGCTCCAATAGAAGATCTTGTTGCTCTGCACACCTCTGTTTGATGGGAGGGGACACAGAGATACAGCGAGCTCAAGGCTCCTATGCTGGTGGGCCAGTTATGAATGGGAAGCTGACCAGCAACAAGTCTGTATCCTTCCATCCCTGTCAATTGGTGTGGGACACACACCCCACAGGTGGCATCTTTTAGAGCCCCTGCCCTAAAAGATGGGGGTCTTCTCCCACGGCAGAGCAAGAAGCTGGGCATGCAGGGAGCCGTAGCCACCTAGGGACCCAGGGACAGGCGTGTGCCAGAGGCAGGCTGAACCTGAGCCCTGTAGATCAATGGTGTACTTCGGAGCCCTGCGCGCGTGGGGCCATTCCCTGGGGCCCGGAACCTGACGCCAAGGTTCAATAATTCAGAGGGAGAGCTATCAATGGCTTCTCAGCTCTTCAGAGAGGAGAGCAAATTGAAAGGCTTGTCAGGAGTCAAAACAGAGCAGGGCAAAGCTGGGCTGAATGTCAGAGAGATTGAACAGGCAGAAAGCCACAGGGATAGGTGTAGGGACAGGAATGGGGACAGGATGAGCAGGGGGGCCACTGCTTATTATGGTTCACTTTGGTAACCATAAGAAAAGCCTGATTGTGTCAGAGCAGGACACTTTCACATCAAGATGGGAGACAAATGCTCCAAAAGGCTCTCTGGCAGACAGAGAGGATTTCGGCAGCTCTGGTCCCACAGGCTAAGGGGCTGGGTCCCTGAGCACCTCCGCAGTGTGACCCTCCTGCTGCTGGGCTGGTTTGGTTGGGGGCCAGGGCAGAGGGCACCCAAGCCAGGGCTGTGTGTCCCATTTGGTATAGTGCCTCGTGTAGGGAGAAGGACACAACCAGCCCTTTGGTGGCCTCCAATACAAAATGACTCTTCTAGTCCCAGGCGGGACACTGCACCAACAGTGGATGATAAATAATGGTGATACTTCAATAGACATAGGTATGATAATGAAGAGCTATCCTTCTTTTGTAAAGATCACTTGTAGAATTAAATATTTATAAATGATATTTAGACTCCCAGTCCTGTAAAATGCCTTTTTCACACAGATAATATATGTTGACTTGTTGGAGAACCAAACCAGTTTGATATGATTAAATACAGAGCCGAGTGACATGATTCATGCCCCTTCTTCACCGCTTGCCAGCCTGTAGCACATACAAGACTCTCTCAATACATTTCTACACACATTCACTTAACATAAAATAAAAGAAAATAAATTAATCCGTAACCATCCTAGCTGCAAAATACACTGAAATCTCCCCAACACCCCAAATGCCTCTATGATCTTTGCAGCATCTGGCTTGTAAGACATAGTATTTCACACCACACCAGACAGCTTTTTTTTTTATGGAAATAGTTTAATTTGTGCTTTACATGTGACTTAAATCCAGCTCTGGTGCCTGACCCTGCAGGTGGAAAATGAGAGGCTGAACTGGCAGAGGTGAAAGTGAGCAGGGATACAAGCCTAACCCTTCTCTTTCTCCCCTTTCTCACAGTACTTTCGCACCACAGTCAAGGATGCTATTCTTGAATGATCACTTGGTTTAAGAGGGATGTGACCAGGGGTGTGTGCCTTCCCTAGAGCCCACACTGGTTTCACATCTTGAAAGACACTCTCCACAGCCCCAGGGACTGAAAAATGAAGGCAGAAAGAGGCAGAAGAAAGAGGAAGAGATTGCCAAGCTGGTGAGCTGTGCCCAAGGACACCTGTCCTACAAAGCTCACCCAGACTTCAGCTTGATCGCAGCACAGAGGCTTCATTTTGCAGTTTCACATGTATAAGGAAAAGAAAACCGTCCATCCTACAGAAAAGAGGTGAGACATCCAGCTCAGGGTTTCAGAAGACAAAGGAGGAGCTGGAAGGGGCACTGGAAGGTGTACTGCAGCACTGGAGAACGGCTCCTGCACCCACACGGAGCAATGCTGGCCAGGAGAGGTGAGACAGGTCAGGGAAAATGGGGAGAGCATCCCAAGCCAGTTCATAAAACAGATGAAGCTAAACCCTGCCCCACAATGTCTAGAGAGGCCAATGGGGCTGTCAAGTCAATGTTAAGGATGGCTGCAAATCAGGAGCAGCTCGTGGTGAATTTAGTCATATGGAGGAGCCCCCAGGGGCTGTCACCAGCACCACCTCCTACAATGGATCCAGTTTCGTCTTAAAACTAGCCAGTTTTCATTCTCTTTATTCCCTCCTGCGAGGCTGTTTCAGAGAGTCCCTGCTTGCAGAGCCAGGAAACTCCTTAGCTTCACTTTAGATAAAGTCATAGTCTGTTTACACCACACAGCTCTTGCAGCACTATTTGCCCCTGCCCTAATAGCAGTAGGGCTGGTGCGAGGATCCTGGGAGCCGTCCCCACCTTGCGAAGCCAGGCTGCTTTCTAGCCCTCAGAGCACACAGTCTGACTTGTTAAACAGCACAGGCAGCACTATTGGAAGGAGAAGTTTCCATTAATTTGCAGGTGCTGGGGGAAAGGGGGGGAAGGAGAGGCCAGGTGCTTTCTGGACGCTGCCCCCCAGCAGTCTCCCCCCGGTCCATTCCCATTGTTTTGCAGCCGTCCCACACGGCCCCGCCAAAGGGTATAACAGGCTCAGGAACAGGCTGAGTGACAGCAGACACCTTATAAAAAGCCTCACAGAGTGGGCCTGGCGCCTTGCTGCAAGCGATGCACATGCCCGCAGCCCAGCCGCGCTCGGCCCCTGCGCGCAGGTAGCGGAGGGGGAGGCTCACATCAAAGGCTCTGGTTTTGCAAGGCTCAGGACGCGGGAGGGCGTGAATTATAGACTTTGATGTCTGAGCAGCAGCGGAGGAATCGGCGTGAAGATCATTTATAAATCGCTATTTACAGTCTCCACTAAGTGCCAAGCAGGCCCTTTAATAAGGGATCAGGTTTAACTGAGAGCCATTGCAGAGAGCGGCTGCTGGAGGCTGGGCCGGGGCTCAGGCTGGGCTCTGCATGGGCAGGACATTTTTTAGATGCTCTTCATCCCTTCCCAGGGAATTTCCCCAGGGCTTTGCTCCTGCCCTCCAAGTCAGCACCTAGTTTTGGGGAACACAAGTAGGGGAATCCAGTAGTGCTTGCAGAGCAGGGCAGCTGTGGCTCCTGGAGAGGCAGCCCTGCGCCACAGGGCAGTGGGTTCTGGAGCTTACATGGGGCTGATCCTGGTCCCTAATAAGAGGATAGAGGCAAAGGGGGAACCTCAGCGTCCTGCCTCTGCTCCTAAGGGGTCTTCTGGCTTTGCCTTACTGCTGACTGTTGTCTGATGCAGTCTGTGGCAAAAACCAAGCCTGTGTAGGACTGGTTTTCTTCCTTAGGCTGACTACATGCCACCAGGCTCTAGCTGCCATGTTTCTCTTGAAGCATGACTGAGACACAAAGCGGGCAGCTCTGCAGCAGAGGAAAGGCCAACATTCAACCATTCAGCCACACAGGCACTAGGCCATTTCTGTCCATCGTTAGCAGTTGGATCCTACCACACACTGCCAATAATATCTGGCTCACTCTGAGGGAGGGACAAATGCATGCTGCTGCCTACAACACATCTGGGTGCGCTGATGATAAGAGATACCTCAAAGTTGGAGGTTAAAACCTCTGAATCCTGGGAATGCAAACCACTCAGATTTAAATCCACTGATCTGGAACTTCCCTGTCCCTGGTGACTGGGATCCAACTCAAGAAACACCTGTTTTTGGGTTCCTCTTTGTTTGATATGAGAACAACGAGCCTGGTGGGATTTCTCCCATGTAGTTTGGCTCCACTGCTGTGGCCAGAGGTCAACAGGCAGCTGAGCCTCAGGGGAGCTACAGCGTGAAGCAGGCCTTGGCTGGTGCTAGAATACTCCTAGTGAACCCCAGAAGATCCAGCACACCCAAAGGGTTCCAAGGACAGCAATGAGCCCATGGAGGTGTCTGTGTCTTCCTTGTCCCTTTCCTCATCCCAGCCTGAAACAGCACATTGCCTTGCACAAGGAAGGATCGTTACGTGAGTACTGAGAAGCACACCTTGGAATGCCACGTGCCATTGCTACACCTGAGTGCCCCCTGCCCAGCACGCACTGTCCTCTCTACCCTGACACTACTGCTTTGCCCTCAGCGGTGTTTGCAGTTCCTTCCCGTGTAGCATCAGCTACGAGTTCCTCCACAGGACCTTCACATCCTCTTCAGCACCACCAACACAGGTATTGGCTAAGGCCAGGCATAACAACAGCCACTGCCTTTTTCCCTGACGTGATGCCATCCAAACTGTAATTTGTGAGCTGATCTGATCTACAATCCACCAACTAGTTCTGAAGTCACCAGCTGCATCACTCCAGGATGCATACGGATCCTGGCCCAAGTGCTCATTGCTGTTCAAAGAGTACAAAAGGCCGTTGCTAATGGAACAGCATTTTCCTCGTATCTTCAACTGAAAGTTCATGACCAGCAGCTGCACTAAACATTTCACGTGCAGCTGCTATGTTTCGGAGGTTGAGATAGACCATGCTGGATTTTCCAATGAGTTACAAATTCCAAATCCAATTCTGGCCCCCCAGATCAGTAGACATTTTTGCACACTGACAAGAGCAGCCAGACAGACTTTCCCATTGTCCTATCCTTGCCTTACAGCCTTCAGTGGTAGCGGCACTCAGCAGGTCTGGTTCTGCCCTTGCACATCCACATGTAAACTGTAGATAAGCACACAATTCTCCTTGCTCCAGCCACCCTCCAGGACTTATCTCAAGCAGGACGGGGAACCTTGCATCCCAGCCCAAACTGATCCTTCCTCAGACACAGTCATTTTTATGTCCAGAAATATTTATATACTTTGCACAACCGTTGTTTGCAGAATCTCTCTTGGTGGCTTTCACACTTTGCAGCAGCCCCTGTTTGAAGTTGGACCAGATGGGAGCCTGGACCAAGGATAAATAAACCAATCAAATCTGAGAAAACAAGTCCCCATCCCTCCTGCCTCCTCCTCAGACCAGTGTGAAGATCCAGGCTGGGAGAGGGGGGCAGGCTGTGCTCTGATGCTCGGACTGCTCCCTCCGTCCACCCTTGAAGTCCCTTCCTCCGGGCACAGTTTGGTATGTGCTGTTTGCAGGGGGCTTGTTTTTCTAACATGGTGAACACATGCTCTCTCCCGAGAATCATTTATTTTACATCAGAGATCCTGGGGCTCCTGACCCAGAGTTTTGCAAGATGGTTT
The DNA here is from genome assembly GCA_013396935.1 of Baryphthengus martii. Taxonomy (NCBI): domain Eukaryota; kingdom Metazoa; phylum Chordata; class Aves; order Coraciiformes; family Momotidae; genus Baryphthengus; species Baryphthengus martii. The sequence continues at coordinate 537,681 of VWZK01009842.1, read as the reverse complement.
TGTACTTTCCCCCATGAGGAAGGAAGACACATTCCTCCGGCTACTACTGCAAGAACGGCAGGTCCCGGATGCGTCCTTCACAGAACAGGCTCTCCCTCAATTCCCTCTCAAGAGAGAGCTTAAACATGACACATGGAAGTCAGGGGATGCTCCAAGGGGCTCCATAAAGGTCTCCTAGGAAGAAAATCCTGCTTCTTTTGCTGGTAAGTGTTCTGCTTTTGGGATACCAATAGACTAGATAAGCAAGGAAAGATGGACTCTGGTTACACAGTGACCAAAGGGTCATCTTAATAAATTATCCACTATTTTGGAATAATAATAATAAAGCAGTGACTGTATCCCAACACTGCAAAGCCTCCAAGCAAGGCACAAAAAAAGCCCTGAGGACATCTGCGTGCCATTAAGGTCTCTTCAGAGCCACTGATAGCCAGCACAGTAACTATAACAGCCCAAAGTCAGACCCACCTCAAGTCCCACCAGCAGACCTGAGTGTTGTTGTGACCTGCAGCGAGTTGCTCTGCTCTGAGCAAAGCATGTGGCTGGAGTTGCTGCCTTGAAAGGCCAAACACATCTTTCAGCCCCAGGGCGCAGGACAGCCGATCCTCCTCTTCTCAAGGGTGAGTCACCTGACAAGCCCTGCTGCACATGGACTCCAGCACCCACCTTCCTCCTCTGGCAGGGGAAAGGGTGGCGAGAGAGAGCAGAGCATCTTCGGGAAACTCGATCCGTTAACACGCAGCTCCTCTGATGTGGGCAGCTTGTGCTTTACAGCATTAGAGGAGCAACATTTCATGGAAAATTCAATAAATACCCCTGTACAGCCAGACATCTGTAAACAAAGGCTTCCAAATTCAATCAGGCTGTGGGCTCAGAGCAGCATTTATAGGCTACGGCATGGAATATTATATAGGAAAGTTAAAAGTAGGGGGAGGGGGCAGATTCCTGGAAAATGAAAGATCTTATAGCTCTCTGTTACCCCAATGAAGAATAACTACGTCTATGTTGTTCCACCGTGCCCCTTCTTGAGTGGATGGGGCAGCCTTGCCAATCCCAGTCTGCTAGCTCCCACACCACTCCATACTGGGCTCTCACCTAGCACAGGCATCACAGTAAACACCACGGCAACACAAGCAGGGCAACGCTGATGACCCCAGCAATTGCCAGCCACTTTGTGTGCTGCAGCACATCCCTGCTGCCAACTGCACCAAGAGGGTGACTTTCAGGATGTAGGTCTGAAGATGGGTCTGAAACACCAAGCCCTGATCCAGGAGTAAATGCTTCCAGAGCCTGGAGGTATTTATAGCCAATGCTCAACTTACAGTGGGGTTTAGGAGTGGAGAACGGTGTTTTCCTTGTCCCTTGGGGTCTTCCTGGGCCACGCTGTCCCCTATCAGGCTACAGGGCCCCATCTATCTTGTCCCTTATCCTGTTCTATCACAGCCTCAGTTCACACTTGCATCAAACCAGCTAAACTGGGCAAAGTGAAATAGGAGTGTCCAGTCAAGGCTTTGCTGGACAGGCCCCATGGCCATTTACTGCACCGAGCAGCGGCAACAGCAGCAGCGCCATGACCCGCAACTGTCCACACCAGATGGCTGCTGACACTGATACAGAAGATTTGCTCCCAAAGTTCAGTGAGCAATACAGCACTTGTGACACACAGCTGAGCACTGCTGGGCAGGTTTGTGTACACTTCTGCACAGATACACACACACGCGCCAGTATAGCACCCCAGTAGAAACTCCCTTTCCCACTTTGCCCAAGGTTTTGTCTGTACAATCACCCAGTCCCCCTGCAGAGAGATGCGGATCATCTCCCTGCAGCAAGGTAACTGTAAAAGTCTCCAGCTCATGAAAGTCATGTTGGACAGCAAGGAACAAAGGTGCCTGCTAATCTCTGCCATCCTGATAAAGATTTTTTCAAGCTCAGTGACAAAGATTTGCACTGGTAGGAAACCAGAGAGCGCTGTCCTCCTCATAGTGGCCTGACTGTCCATTCATCATCTGAAGGTGGACACCTGCAGATGATTTTGGTCCAGGCTACACATAACTATCATTTCAAACAAACCCCAAATGCTTTGTTAGCACTCATTGGCTACAACACCTTGTAGGCTCTGGACTCAGTATCCTTAGCCGTGCTGAGGTCCCATCTGCTGGCTGCTCCAAGTGGCATCTGCATGGGTAGCGATCTTGATTTCTGCAAGCTGGACTTTGCAGATCCATACAAAGGGCATGGCACCAGCTCAGAAGGAGATGCTCAGGTCCTGATGCGCTCCTGCAGCCTTTTGGTCCCCTCAGAGGTAGTTACAATGGCGGGATTACTACAGTCGCCTGCGGAAGATGGCTATCAAGGAACAGCTTTGTGTGGCTGGATAACCTTGAACCCTCTGGCAGCACCCACAGAGGTTACAAGTCCATATTTTGGGCAGGCCAAATCAGGCATTTGTCTCCTCCCTCCCCTCGAGTGCACTTTTCCTTACAGCTCAATCAGGCTTTACGAACACACTGCCACACACAGAGGCCAGTATATATAATAAATAGAGCCTAGCTCTGAGGGCAGCGGCGGTAAACTATTGCCCAGGGGACTGGAAGGTTAGTGGGATTGTGATCTAAAACCCGAGGCTGGCAGCTCTGTGCTCTCCCGGGAGAGATTTCCACAGCTACTGTGAGGAAAACAATCACCGTTTTGGTTATTACACTTCATTTATTGGTTTGTTCAAAGATCACTGCCAGGCAGGCCCTAAATTCAGGGATGCTTGGAGCAAGCTCACTCTCTGTGGTGGGGTCTGTGGGGCTGCTCCGCATCCCGGGGTGCTCCCCCAGCTCGTGCTCTTCCCTATCCCAGGATAGCTCCATTCTGGCTGTCTCTGCAAGATCCTCTGGCCACAACCAGGTGAAGCACAGGAGGGGAGCTGACCCTGAGGAACATGCTACGCATCAGGGGAGGTGGACAAGTAAGACCTCATACTGATGTCTACACAGTCTGATGTCAACGCAAGAGGAAGTAGCACACGTGCTCCAAGGGATTACCCAGCAGGTACACTGTTGGGAGTGTATTTGCTTCTCAGGAATGGAATGGACTCATCCCCATCTACACCTTGGGGGACAGAGAGCAGGATGTGAAACTTGCTGCTCCTCAACCGAGCACATGCAGTCAGAGAACCACTGCAGGACACACACCAAGCTCATCCACCAGAGTAGTTCAATAGGCACTTTAAAGCCTTGGGAAAAGGAGTGTGTCCATGCAATGAAAAGATCTCCAGAACAAGCCATGGGCATCCACTTGTGTGGAGGCAGCACAGGCAGGAGTAAAACAGTGACCGGCCGAGGCTGCTTTGGCTGCACAGTCTCCAGAGCAAATTAAAGCAGCTACTGTCCCTCCATGACACAGAGAAGAGCACTGGGTCACGGCTGGGATTCAGGAAACATGGGGTGCTTCCCCCACCGCTTCCAGCTGCCCTGGAAATGTTCCTATAAACTCTTATTAATTAGTTGACACTTGGGCTGTGCAAACAGGCTGCCCCCTCTCTGTGCCCCCCCAGGAGGCAGTGCTGGAGCAGGCCAGTGTGGGGGCCAAGTCTTGGGCACATTCTTCCAGTTAATATTTCAGCCTGCAGTTGCCAAGGGATCGGGGCTGGCGTTTCCCCCCTTCCTCCCCCTTTCACCTCCCAAAGCGCCAATGGTGAGTGGATAGCCAGGTTATTGCCTCCCCCTCCCTTTGCAAGCAGATGTATGGGAGCCAGAGGAGGAGATTGATGGGGTTTATAGAGTCTCCCTCCTGACCACCCACCATGGCTCCAGCTCCCTTGGGCTTGTCCACACCACAGTCATGGCAATGGGTCCACTGGTGTCCACCATACACAATAAAACAGCCTGGACACATCTTCTGAGTAGCCTGGGTCATGCTTGCTGCTTTGGAGGACCTTCCTTTGGTCACTGGCACATCAGCTGAGATGGGAGCACCTAAGCAGCTCCTCCCTGGCCACATTCGTGTGGCGACAGGAACTCAGTGAGACCTGAATCTCAGTGAGATAGGGTTCCTTAACTATACCAGGCTTTCACAGGCTGCACGGAGTAGGCTCCAGCCCTCCCCGCCCAAAGCCTTCAGCAAGTCAACATGCTGAAAAGAGTGATTATATAGAAATGGCTGCAGAGCAATTCCTCCACAGAGCTGCAGCAGTCTCCACTGGGTGCACCAGGGCTCTCACAGTTCCTGGGAGGCATGAGGGTAGAAATAAAAGCCATGGAGGCAGGCCAGGCTCACAGTGCCCATGTGCTCGGACAGAGAGCAGGAGCAAAACACAGGGAGGGGCCCACAGACCCCAGCATGGGACGTGCAGTGGGGCAGCCATTCAGAGTGAAGGGAGGCAGAGTTTGGTGGAAAGGCCCGTGGAGATGCCTCAAGAAAATTGCAGCTCACAGAAGTGTCAGGGCTGGTGTTCGGTGTGACCGACACCACTGCCACCAGCAGAATCCTCAGCCCCTCAGGCACTGTCCTGGCAGAGACTTGCATGAAGGACTGTCCTGGGGACGAGGCTGCCATTACATCCCACAACTTTCAAATGAAACCAACTGCCCCCTGCCACCCCTGAAAAGGAGAAACAAATCAAGCAAACTAGACCCGTTAGTAACATTTGGGCCATTTCCTGTATGTTTAACACATTTTCTATTAAGCCCACGACAAATGGCAAGGGCTCCAGGCGTAGCCATAAAGGCTCCCTCCCGCAGCAAGCCGAAGGGGCTGCAGGCAGGGAGGGGAAGGCGAACCAGCTGAACGGGCAGATGGGAGGTGAGCACGTAATTCACAGCAGATCCACGATTTGATTAATTTCCCTGCTTTTCCTGCTGGAGAATTCCGGGTTTTATTGGCCGTTAAAAGGCACTGCGCTGCATGATTTCGGAGCGGAGCTGCGCTGGGGCGGGGGGACGACACAACATGGGGGCTGGCTGCAGGGACCTGATGGCGCAGGAATCAGGTGCACAAAGTTAAGGCAAGCATTTTGGTGTTGGGGATTCCCTCCTGGAGGATAATTACCGCCCTCCAATATATTTTCTGGAGACTGGCTCATGCTAAGCACCTGGCTCAGTGGGGAGTGAAGCGGCCAGCCCAGGACAAAGCCTCTCCATAAGCTGATGGGACCCTTGCCAGACCGATTTCTTCCTCACTCCTCCTTCAGCTACTCTCCCCCATCCCTCCCCCTCACAATGAGCTGCTGGGATCTGCCCCTGCAGGAAAAAAAAACCACCACCCAATTTGTCATGTCATGTCCAGCTGTTAACCTCCCGTTGCCGAGCCATAGGGAAGACTTGCTTTCTTCTATTTATTTATTTGCCACTTGGACAATGGAAGGCCCCAAGCCTGCTGAGCTCTTCATAATAAAGCCACCAACGATCCCCCCACCCCGCGCTTTCCCGCTCAGCCAGCAGCACCAGCCGAGGAGCTGCAGGTGTCAGCGGGCATTAACCCATGCGGGGCTTCTGGCCCCCATGAAAGGCTGGCAGCCAGGGCTGGGAGGTCCCGCGCGCCAGGCTCACACGGAAAGTCCTGCACAAAGAGGGAGAAGAGGGAAAGGCCAGACGATAACCATTGCTCCGGAAAGCTCATCCTGCCGCTTTGGGGATGCTTGGCCAGGGGGAGAACGGCACCATCCAGCCACACAGAGTTTTGAGAGGGTGGGGGGGTGGGGAGGGGCAGCCCTGGCATAGCCACAGTGTCCCTGGGGACACTTAGCAACTGAGCAGGGGAGAACGGCAGCTTGGGCCCGGCTGAGCCCTGCCATCACTTGGGCAGGGGGGTGCTCCATGGCTTTGCTCCCTGCCAGGGTTATCCCATTGGGCACAGACAAGAGCGTTGATTTGGCCAAGCTGAGACCAGAAAATTGCTTCAGAGGCCAGGCTGTGTCCTGGAGGTGAAAGGCACCGGCCCCTGCTTCACCTCCCACCCAGGCAGCAAGGAGCTCCCTGGGCAAAGCCAGGAGCTGAGGACCCTGCTTGGGAAGCAGTAGGGTTGCTTCCCGCCTCGGCGCAGCAG
>VWZK01009842.1:471097-531599 GCA_013396935.1 Baryphthengus martii | reverse complement strand
CCCGCCGGCGTCAACGCTGCCGGGGCTGCGGACACACCGGCGGCGGGGCTCGGGGCGCAGTTGCTGTTCCGCGACTATAAAACGCCTCTCGGGTTACCGGGAAGGTACCGGCGCCGAGCAGACGAGGAGCGAGCGCACGCGGGCCCGTAACTCCTTCCTGTCTGCCCGGCTGTCTGTCCGGCCGTCCTCCCCCTGTCAGCGCCGCTGCGCCGGCTGCTGGGCTGGCGATAGGATCGCTATTAAAAGCACAAGGAGTAGGCATTAAAATGCATTTCGGTTCGTCCGGGATAATAAAGGCGCGCGAGGGGAAGGGGGGAGGTGAAAAGAAGGAAGTTTTAACTCGCTAATAAAAATCAAATGGAGGCAGTTTGCAGGAGCGAGCGGCTCGGCGCTTTGCCTTTCTCTTGTTAAGGGCCCGCTGCCATAAATAACTTCCCTGAGCGAAAGCAGAGGAGAGGGGGAGAGCGAGGACGCAACAACACAAAATTTTTCATTTTTCTCCATAAATCATTTCAGCGTGTGATAATATTTGTTTTTTCTAATGAGTCTCCTGTGATCCATTCCGGGAGCTAACATCAGGGCCTGTCAGGGCGTGATGTGTGGGGCACTTCAGCGCTTTACAAAAACTACCGCCTCTATAGATTTCGCCCCCCCACCCTTCGCTTATGCTCAGGACGAATGTGGCCAATTTTTTTTTTTGCTCTGGGATTTCAGGATCGCTTCTCCTTTTGCACAAAGTTTGTTAGCATTAAGCTCTGCGAAGACGCCACCCAGAAAAGCAAACCGTCCCTCTGGTTTTTCCTTCCTCTTTGTCCTCCAGAACAGTGAACATCCAGGATGGTCAGCTCTGAGAGTGAGAAAAAGCTGGATGCAGATGGGAACAAACCAAAGTGAACACGAGCAGCAACCTCCCAAAGAAGACTGGCAAAAGGCAGCTCCTTGGAGACAGTTTAACACCTGATGTCTGCCACACTTCCTCTGCCTCATGGGCAACACAGCACAAAGCCTGGCCACTGGTCCAGATCTCTCTGCCCACGCTCCATACTCATCAGTTTGATTCTCCTACACCTTCATGAAGTCCCAGTCAGCTCCAGAAGCACTATGGTGACTGCAGGAGGTTACATTTCCACTCATGCCCCCCCCCCCCTTACAACATCTTCTTTTGGTCAATGCCCAAGAGCTTCACAGCTGGGAGTTTCTAACAGAAAAGCTCTGAGCAAAAACTTGCTTGTCTCTGAGATGGAGCTCAATACACTTGTGGAGGTGACAGGGGGCTAAGAAGAGGGAATGAGGTTTCACTCCTTCATCCCTACTGGCTCCTCAGTACTCATTGCTCCAACCCAAAGAGCAATGCCACCTAAGTGAGAAACCAAATCTCAGACCTAGAGAGAAGAGAGCAGGCTGGGTCAGGAGTGGGAATGAGACTGCATGCATTTGCACCCAGGTGACCCAGGCAGGAGCACAGCCCTATGGCACCATGTTCAACATCCCAGCAGAGCACCAATCGACCATGGAGACCGACTTTGGTCTGTGCCTCAGTGAACGTTTGAGTTATGCTGGCGAGAGAGACAGAGGATGCTGCTAGTGTCTTGCGGTCTGATTTAAATGGAAAGCACCTATATTCAGGGAGGTCTGTCCATCATCAGATGCATGGTTGGAAGACAAAGAGACCACCTCAGTGAAAAATAAAAGGAAAAAGAGAAAATGGGACACAAAGTATGCTATACAGAAAACAGAAGAGGGAAGGAATCCAGAAGCAAACTTCAGCTGAGATCTCTCTCTCAATAGCTTGGAAATCACCAAAGACTATGAAGATGCTTTGCTCTGAGCATCACACACCAAGAGCTGTTAACGCACCATAATTCTGTGCTACAAGAAAGCAGGATATCCCTGCAGGGCTGGAAAGTGAGACCAACCCTTGCTCCTCAGCAGCATGACCCAGGTGACAAAGAGCTCATTCTGGCTCACTCTGATCCTTATCCTTGCTCCTGCAATCATCACCATGACTGCCAGAGCCAAGGCTGCTCTTAGCATCACCATCATCATCAGGGTTATTATTATTATTAACATCATTGTTATGGTGTTTCCAGAGGAGGCTCTTAACTCCGGTCGTCAGGATAAAGGCAAGCTGGTGGCATCTTCAGGGAGTCATAATGGTACGGGGCCCAGCTCAGTGTGTGTTTACTCTCTGCCAATGTATGTGAGAGAGAAAAAGAGAGAGAGGTAGTGAGATAAACACTGTCATGGGCCGCTTCCATCATCTACTCACTAGAGCATAATAAAGCCCTTGTAATATACTAGAACTTGTGTGGTCCCGGGGTCTAATTTGCATACTAATTACTCAGTGCAAATGGGAACTAGAGGTAGGGGGAGGGCGTGCGGGTGAGGGGGACTGGACTATTTGCTCTGCCGTTTCATATCATGCTAACAAGCTAATCCGGCGTGCAGTTAGCTCCTGATATATAACTGCTCATTAGTATTATAATAAAGTACATGAAACAACCATAAAACGTTATATACTGCACAAGTGTTGTTTTCTTGCCAATTATCTGCGGGCGGATTTATCACCGCAGTTGTTGCAAATTCCCCTTGGTGAGGTTTGGGTCGAATAAAGAAAGGTGTTGGTGTGAGGGGGAGTGGGGGGGCTGCTTTCAAGGGGGAGAACATGTGTTTTCTTAAGTAGCACTTACTGATGCGCCATTTCGTATGAGAGAGAGGGTGAATGCGGCATCCCTAGGAGGCTGAGAGGGGAAAGGAGCCCAGGGATCCACATTCAAATCAAACAAACTTCTGCCTGTTAGGGAAATAGGACCAAAGCCCTAAGGATGGACTTCAATCTAGCAGAAACCAACCGAGGATGAGGCAGTGTCTTTTTCTTCTTCTAAAGTAGAAAGCCCACAGCCAGTGATGCAAGATAGAAAAGTAGCTCCACTTGACATGGAAAGGGCTTGTCTGGCACATTGGTCTGCAATCAGGCAAATTCACTAGAGGAGACAAATCCCACCCAGAACCCTTCCCCAAATCCTGCTGTATCTTCTTCCCACCACTGCTCCAGGAGCCTCTAAGAATAGACCAACCGCAATGCCCAGCACCTCTCAGGTCTGCCTGCTCTGTGGTTGATGTTTCTGCCCATCCAGCCCTTAGCACTGCCCCAAAACTTGCTGCATGGCACAGAGGTGCTCAGTAGTGAAAATTATGAAAATCATGTGGTTCACAGCTTTAACACCGTCCCCTGCCCTCTGACAGGCACAGAGGCAGTTATAAAACTCTTTGACAGACTGAAGCAGAGCGCAGTGATTTGCAGCAGTCTGCGGCCCCTGAGGGTCCGTGGATTACTTCTCAGCTACCCAGGAATGCTGAACAAGAAAAGTAAACTGAGGATCAAATAGTGCTCTGCATGTGGGCTCTACACCTCCGATGGAAACCCCCCAGGGCACCACAAAATGAGAAGAGGCTCAAAGCTGCTGGGAGGATGGGGATGGCAGAGCACCCGCAGTGGAAGGGGGTGCCGGGAAAACCTACTGCACTCAGCAGCAGAGATAGGGCACTATGTGCCAACTCCTGCTTCAGCCCGAGAGGGATGGGTGATATATTGATGCTGCAGCCTTCCCATGGCACATGCAGGAGGACGGGCTTGGGGTCCTTCTGTGACATTCTGCTAGAAAAGCTATGACAAGACCATGATCCCTTTCTGCCCCAGACAAGACAGTTTCCCTGGCCTTGAGGGCTACATGTCCTCCTGGCTTCGCAGGTTTTAGCAGAGCTTGATGAATACGATGGGCACTTCACCCATGCCTGCACACAGCCCACCTCCATCTTTTTGGAAGTGCTCTGTGCTTGGAAAAGCCCAACACCTCCCTGCACCTATTGCTTTGCACCTTCCCAGTGCACGTGTATTGCAGGCAGGCCCGCACGTGTATGCAACAGGTACTATGAAAAAACTTCTACCAACCTCAGCATCCTACTGTGTTCTTCCAGCAAAATACCTCTGCCAGAGGAACTCTCCTGATACCTCTCATGCCGACCGGCCTTGCAAACACAAACTGCTGTGAACGTGCTTCCACACCCCGCACGCTGGCACGCTTTCACCCAGAGGTGCGCTGGCTGGTGTACACAAGGTTATGTTTCCAAACACTTAAGCAAGGCAATGCGAAGACACACGTTCCCCTCCGTGGAGACCCAGCAGCCTAAATCCCACCCATTCTCCCTCTTACAAACAAGGGTTACGAATGCAGCCAGCCCCCCCCTCCCCGGGTATTTCACACACAGCCATTCTCCCTCTCTCTCTCACACACACACACAAGCCCCCTTGCTGTGAAGCATTTGCTTATTTATGGCTTGTTTTTGTCAAGCGGAGGCAGGACTGACAGCTCTCAGTGGTGGGGCTCTGTCTGTCTAACTCCGTAATAAGACGCATGATATCCATTCTGCTGCCAGCGGGGAGTGAATCACGCCAACCCCATCACCCCCTCCCCGGTCCTGCCCGAGTCCCGCTTCGCCTTGACGAACTCCACAGCTTGTTAGCATCACAATATTGGGAGCAAAATGTGACCCGGTGCTGCCATACCCCCTCCTCCCTCGCTGTGAAAAGAGAAGGGGAAACACGCACGCTCACATCTCGACACCGAGGGAAGGCACAAATCCCTCACATGGCTTTAAGAGGACTTAAAACCATTTTCATAAACCGATCGGAGGAGAAACACCCTCCTTTGGGAGAGGGTCGCTGAGCAGATGCCAGCACTGGCTCTATCCTGCTCTGCCTCGCCTGGAGCTGCTCCGGGGCATCAGGGAAGGGGCTTCCGTGGACCCCCTTTCCTGCAGCTGGCCCGGCAGCATCAGCCTCCCGGCTCCCCTGCCGAACGGGACGCGGCGATGAGCATCCCGGCTGAGTGGGGTGAAGGAACGCTGCTGGGACCCATCTCCAGCCATCAGCGTCCCAGGCTGGGTCAGGAGTCATCTCCGCAGGGCACAGTGCAGGAGCACTGGAGGATCCCTCTCTCCCTCACAAAATCCCTGCTGCGACCGGGAGGGGAACTCCTTCCTGCTTGCAGCTTGTTCCCGGGAGATAAATAGACCTCAGTAAAAAGATTGCTACATCCTTTCAATAAAGATTTTTTCCTCTTTCCCAGACAGCTTGTGAAATGTTTTAAAAGCTTCTCACATTTCCAGTGAAACCCACAGAGAAGAATTTTGCTTGTTATCAGGCCTGGAAGTCCCTGATAGACGGATGATATTTTCCCCCCCTCCTTTCTCTCTCTAGCACTCTCTGGTTTTTTTTTTTACAAGCTGAAAAGAGAGTCACAGTGTGTTTTATAACCGACTCTCTGCATTTCAAAAGCTCAACGAGAGCTCTCTGCTAACCCCGATAAGCCCAGGGCTCTTAGTGTCTTAAATACCTTTGACAAGCTATACATTACAACGCTAATAATTTGCCAAATTTGCGCCCATAATATGATATCTGTAAAACGTCAAGGGTGGTAATGCGATTAGCGGCCTCAAATGAAATATCGAACATTCAGCGTTTAGGCCCTGAATAGGGGAGAAAGGAAAGGAAATCAATTTCAAAAGCAGGAGGGAAAGAAGCGATAAGCGTGTAATAAAAAGGGAGAGAGGGGAGCATGGACAGGCTGGGAGAAAGAGCATCTTGTTTTTCATTCTTCCCCTTTTAAGGCACTCAAACCTTAAAAGGAAAAAGGAAAGAGAAAAAAGCACAAACAGCTCTGAATTAAGTTGGTTGCAACTCTGCAGAATAACATTTGGCCAGCCTAACAACTCCAGGTTTGGTTGATGGTGACGGTGGGGGAAGGACTTGCTGTTTGCTCTCTGTTCCCCCCCTCCATCCAACTCCCCGCCCCGAACAGTTCGGGTCCATAAAACACAGGATGTGAAATTACAAGTAGTCTGAGGGTGGGCTGCCCCCTCCTCTCTCCCCCACTCAAGGTGGGGGAATCATAATGTACTAATTATCTGAAACCACTCTGAGTAGAAAAGAAACTGTCACATACCAGGCTGTAGACTAAATAACAAACATCCCACACCTGCGGCTTTATGAGTGCTCGCTGCGCAAGGCGGGCAGGGGGAGGGAATTCCCTGCTCCCCACCAGCACGGCAGACAGGATCCTGCCAGGATGGGGTACCAGACACCGCAACCTGGAGCTGCACAGGAACCGGGTCCCGTGAGTGGCGTGAATCTGTATGTGAAGCTCATCGCTGTTGCTGTCATGGGCTTTGCATTTGGTTTGGTGTGAAAATAAATATTCCACCAGGGTCTGGATGGGAAGCAGGAGAGTACCAAGAGAACCCACCAATGGAAGGTGACCCACATCAGGAACAGAAGCGGAGGAAGAGGGGATGGTCAACAGCGTCAGGTCTGTCTTCCTGAAACAGTCAGGTCTGGACATTGTCAAGACAGCAAGAGTGGGAGCAGACTGCAGCAGACCCTGAAACCAGCACAACCGAGGAGAAAGTCTTTGGAGGCACCGAAGGAGCCACCACACAATGATCCTGTCTCTCTATCCCTCTTCATCACAGCTAGAACCTGAAGAACATTGTGCCTGAGCACAAAATGACTTACGGATGTTAGGGATGCATGGTTTGCATGGCATCAGCTTCATTCTCCTTGAGCCTTCTTGGGCTTCCGCCTCTGTGCCAAGACTGACAACAGAAGGGAGAGCAAAGTCCCTGCTGCTGTGTGCATATGCCACCACAGACTGGGTTGAGGCTCACCAAAATCCTCCCACGGAGGATTAATGATGGTACTTGGATAGTAGAAAAGTCACACGAGCACCATGGCGACTGGACACCACCCAGTCAGCAGAAGGCAACTTTCAGTCAAGGAAACATGGGCTTAGATTTGCCATGCAGTCAGGGGATTTAAACTGAAGTCTATCAGTGAGTGGAACAAGGGCTGGAAGGGAATTAAACACAAACTGTCAACTGCAGAGTACTTAAACCTTTTGTGGAGGTCTGAGCTCCACAAATGCCATCACTGCCTCTCAACTGCATGGCAAGAAGGGTCATGAGATGTAGGGCCATGCTTGGGAGTGCTTGATTTCACACGAGTTCCAGCATGCAAACCTGGTACTGATCTCCTGGGTCTGGGCCATCCCTCCTATAGGCAATGCAATATAGCATCCCCACTGAAAACCCAGCTCCCAGGCAGTGAAACAGCCAGGATTGTTGCTCCATGGTCAGGGTGCTCCCCTTCTCCCTCCCATTACAAGCAGGAGGTCCTCTGACTTAATTCTCCTGGGTCTGCATCCACAGCCTAGCTTAGCTAGCACCTTTGAACCCACCTCGTACAGGGAGAATTCATGCTGGCCTACTGTTGGTGATGGGTACAGCAGAGCCAGAACAAATACCTGGATGGCCACCAGAAGCACACTTTACTGAAACCTGCAAATCCCCCAGACCCTTCCCAAAGGTGTTGGGGTCTCCAGGTGGCCCTGCCTGGGGCAGTTGGAGAGCGGAAGGTGCTGGTCCCCAGTGGGAATGAGAAAACACATTGGTGCAGGGGCAGAGCACGCGCCCCTTGGCCAAACATGGAATGGCCATTACAGGGCCACTTCTTGCGGCATCACGAGTCATTAAAGCCAAGAGCACTTGGGGAATCATCAACACCAGCCAAACGACTTCCCCAGATGTGGCTCATTCTCAGGATGTGGGAGCCCCCATGGACACCCACCTCCGATCCCAGCTCCTCCAGACAAAACATTCCCAGCATTGGAGTCTCCACCCAGGACCCCACTCACAGGAGCTTTCTAGGCCATTTAGCAGGAGGCACTGTTTGGTTTTGAACAGATGTTGCCTTCCCCCTGCCCCCAAGGTCCCCAGCAGCTCGGCTGCCTTTGAGCTGGGAAGGCAAACGAGTTTTGCACACTTGTTTAAGGTCGGTCAGGTGCATGCGCACAAACACACACACACGCACACACACACACGAGCTTGGCAGTGGGGTGGGCAGAGAGGCACCCCGGAGTATAACAAAGCAAGTGCAGGGAAGAGTTATGGCTATGCTCAGCTTTTAGGACTTTCCCTTCCCACAGCCAGTCAGCGGCACAGGCAGTGGGACTTGACATTCCCACCTCTAAACTGAAGTTAAACATATTCCTCCTGAGAGATGGAGAGGGGGGCAGTTACGACAGCTGCAGAAGCTGAGCCAAGGGAAGGCCCTCTCCAGGCAGACTACAGCAGCAGGTCATCTTTGTGGGTTTGGTGCACAAGCACAGAGCTTCTGTGTTACAACTTTCAACTGCCTGGGTTGAAGAACAGGCAACTGTTTTCAGTTTAGAGGAGAGATGCACTTACTATTCCTAAAACATCCCACCAGAGTGGACCACCTGGCATCTGCAAATTCACCAAGTGTGCAGTGAGCCCAGGTTACCCTCCTAGACCATGGCACACCACTTCCAACCCAGCTACAGAGGGAATGGTGCTTGCTGAGATTAGTCATTTCTCTGCTCAATCTGGTCCAAATGGCTATTGATCCCTTAACACAGAGGTGTAACAACAGCCCTCAGGCATTTGCAGAGAGATCCCACTTTAAGCTCCTTGTCTGTTTCACATCGTACTACTGCAAATCTACTGGTTTAGTTTTGGTCAGAAAGAGGCAAGACATCTGTGTAAATCCCCTTTGGCCATTCACATGGGATAAATGTCCATGCTCTGTATCTGGACTGCCCCCCCTTGGAGTCAGTCCTTGAAGACTATTGCCCATCTCCTACTGGATGATGGACATGGTGAGCCTTGAGCTTATTTACTAGACTCACTTAAAGGCCCCAGCCTCAGGAGAGTGAACAAATTGGGACCTTTTCAACCAATAAACCAACAGGCGGACACACAACGCAAATAAACATTTTTTTGTCCATAAGGCCAGAAGCCTTTGTGCTAAGTCCAGCTTGAAGACAGAGGAATTTTTAACTTAATGAACTCTAGAAATATCTAAATATCTTCTGGAACAGATTTATGATCCGAGTTACAGTGATGCAATTTGTTACTGAGCTGTCACAGCCTTGTGGGTGACAAGCACTCTTATACCACAATATGCACATGGTTTTTTGAGGGCTCTTGAAAGATCTTGTGCAAGTTTTAAGTCTCTGTCCCAAGTAGTGTATATAAAAATCACACAAAGACACACAAAAGTGTGGCTATGCTCAAGGAAAGAAGTTCATAGGGTCCAATGCTCTTAACACCAGAGCAAGTGTTAAAGGAAATGCAGAATGCTGAGGGCTACGGGCATGGCAATGCAGGCTGCAGGCAATGCACTGCCCTTTCCCTGGCTTGGTGAATGTACATCCCTTTCCCTGTCCTCTGTAGGCATGGGCTATTACAGCCCTTACAAGGGAAGATGGAGAAAGGTAGAAGGGACCTCATTCAGTGACGTGGACAGTGACAGCGAGGAGAGATAGATACCCCAGTCCATAGCCCCACTCTGCTGCTCTGGCTTCTGTGCCCTGTCGTGCTCCTCACTTTCCTGTGCCACCAGCCTTGGCGCAGCTGAGACTCAGAGAGATCTCGGTGGGGTTCCCATATCCCACTTCTCCCGAAGGAGACTTCAGCAGAGCCAGTTTTCAGCATCTGACCCAGAGCTTTAAAAACCTGGGTGCCAGGCGGAGGGCTCTCTTGTTCAGGGATCCACATTCTGACTTTGATTAAGTGATGGACGTGAAAACACACACAGACACAAACACAGTGTGCGGCAACGTCCACAGAGGAATGGGAAAAAAAGAGAGATAAAAACCAAACAGCCGTTTTCACCCCCCAAACCGTATAATTTTGTGTAAATTTTTACTTTAAACATCTCTTTTTTTCCTGAGCTGTGATATAGGCCCTGTCAAAACCAGGGCCAATTACTGCCATTAGGTTCCCATTATGTCACTGCTTCTCCCCCCATTATGAAGGTCTTCGGCACACAGAGCTATAATCTTCACTCACTCTCGCTCCATCACTCCCAGAAGGAACAAAATTGTTTAAAAAAAAATAAAGCCTTTATTTTGCCCCTGTCAACTCTGAAAAGGAAGGAAGGGAAAAAGAGAGAGAAAGAAACTGGTAAAGTTTTTAACTGTGAGGTTGCCAAAAGGACTGAGAGAAAATGTTCAGCGCGGCGGAGGCATTTGAAACCAGGGCTGGCAGGAGGACTCTGCAGCATCACCCATACAAGTCGCTCTCTTTATCCCTTGCTGGGGAGGTATTTGCTTCCCTTCCTCTCTGCCAAAGCAGACCTGTGGTAAGCCTGAGCCTGCCGCTGGGAATAGAGAAACAGAGAATGTTGGGAACAGCACATATGCCAAAAGTCATGTTCCACATCACACTCCTCATGCCAGGAGTTACACTGATCTGCTGCTAAAGCAACCACCCTGTCTGCTTCCAAATACCAACCAGCCTCTTCACCCAAAGTGCTGGCATTGAGCCTGGAAGCGATCTGAGAGCATCCTTCAACACACATAGACCTGACATCTGCTGATGTGAAGGTACAGACTGTAGGATCATGTTCAGGAAGGATGACTAGCTGTGGAGGGCTAAGATGACCATGCTCTGAGTCCTCAGGAACAAGAACCCACAAGACCCACCAATGAATACATCTGGGATCAGAGCTCAGCAGGGGTGTCAGACAGCTCATGAAGAATGATGAGGGACAGGCACTTAAGGGGGTTGCTTACTTATCAAAGTAGGAGCAGCCCTGGTTCAGGGGCTCAGGAGAATGTATTATCCCAAATTAGATGGACTAGGTGACTTTCAGAGGTCCCTTCCAACCTAAAACATTCTATGATTCTATATTCCCACTTGGCCACAGCTGCAAAGACCATGTACTTGGACATCAGAAGAGGGCTACCAGGCATGTCCTCAAAATAGTGCTCTCAAGTCCTGCTTCTCCCTGGAATGCTGGGAGAGGGAATGCAGTGTCAGCACTGCAGTATGCTCAGCACTCAGGCATAAAATCCAGTGGGTGCCGATTCCAGGGAAAGCAGCAAGAAGCTCTGCCCCATCGTGCCCATCACCACATGTCCAAGTACCCTGTGTCTTCCTTGATGCTGTTCACTGCTTTTTCTTGATCCCACTACCCTGCCTTTTCTGTGAGGTTCATGTGGAAGCCAAGGGATGGATCTATCCCAGCTTACTATGAGAGCTGGATACAGTCAGAACAGCTCCAATAAAATGAACGACTAGAGACACTGAAATGCAATACCCAATCCATCTCCCCCAGTGCCAGTTAATTCAGTCCTAGGGCTCCATTTTGGTCAAGACTGGAGGTGGAAGCAGCACGGGAATCTGATGCAGTATCAAATAACAGCAGAAACTCAGACCAAAGCATCCATGGAGAGTCACTGCTCAGTAAGCGCATGGAGCTGAGGGCCCCAGGATGTGACGAAGGAGTACATGTCCTTTCCACCCAGCTGCACTTCTTCCCTGTGCCCTTCCTCACATGCAGTTCCCCAGATACCAACTACAAATCTTCCAAATCTTTCTCTGTTCCCCCTTGTATCCCTGTCTCCCATTGGAAAGTGCTGAAACTAGCAGCACCGCTCCCAGAGTCTTTCCTCTCCCCTCGTGGCTCCTGCACCCCTCTCTGAGGACCCCCTACAGATGACAGCATCTGGCAACTCTGGAGCCACAGAGAAGGGACACAATTTGCCCCTAAACAAAGAAACATCATCTCTGCTAAAGCGATTTCCACCCTCGGTGAGACCTCACAGAGCCATCCTCCCTTTGAATGCAAAGGTCTCGCCCATTCCTCTGCAGAGAGAGGGAGGAAAAGAAAGAGAACAGCAAAAGAAAAGGCGTGGGGGGCTGAGGGGGGACACACAGTGACAGACACTTTGGCTTTCTCGAGCGAAAGGCTGAGCCAGTGCAATGAAAGCGTTGAACAGCGGCCCACTGAGCTGTCACTTATGTGAGCCTGTGTGTGCAAGACACAGAAGAGGGCCTGCGCCCGCCAATCGCCCCTCTTTCCACCAAGCCCCCTTTTGTTTTTGTTTAAATCAAATCAAGGGCTGCTTTAAGATGTGCAGCAAAGCAATTTGCTGAGTATTATTCCCCCCTGTCATGCCAGCAGCAGCCCCTGGTAACTGGGAGGCTGCCCATGTGGAGGGGGGAGACCTGTGGGCTGCTCTCCCTGGGGAGCTGTGGGCTGGGGAGGGGGCATGGCAAATTCAGGGCAAGTGGGCACTGGGATGCTGCTCCAAGTGGCAACTCCCTCTGCTTGTCTGCTCACCTGAGAAGTGACAAGCTTGAGCCATGGTGAAGGGCTTGCAGAGACCTGCACACCCTGGTGACGTCCCTTCCAAGTCAGTGGACTGGGGGACAATGGCACAGAGGGTCAATTTTTTTTTGCTTCGCCTGGTCTTACCCAGCTGCGTGAAATGGTTCTGAAGTGCAGATGCAAAGGCTGCAGTGAAGCTGTGGCGTTGCTGTCACTCCCGGTCTTCTTGTCCCAGCTTCTACAGAGTGAGGTAGAGCAGCCTAAGTCCAAGGACTGCCTGAATTTGCTCTCATGGGAAGCAAAGGTCCTCCCTCCTCAGCCTTCAATCAACACGGCTGTGGATGGAGACCTGGAGTGTTCAACAGCCAAGGACAAAGACTGGGCCCAGGCTCCGCACCCACCTTTCTGCCAGCTCCATGCCCCTAGTATGAGCACTGGGAGGGGAAACAAGGGGCATCCTCATGGGTCTTTCCCTTAGGTCCCTGCTGGGTAACAGTTGCTGCTGCTGTGATGCAAGTGTGGGAGAAGAGAACTGACTGAGGAGGAAGGCTGAGAAGGAGAAGGGTGTGGAGCTGGGAATGTTGCTGAATTGCAAGAGATGAGCTGAAAGAGTGAGAGCCTGGGTGCCTCGGTTTGAGTGAGCATAGCACACATGTTAAGAGAATTCAAGTTCTCAGGCCCAGGGGAGACACAGGTGAGGCGATGTGGGAATGACAGGGCTGGATATTCTCCTCGACACTAGCAGCGCAACTCCACTAGAAACAGGGAGCAGTCTGGATTACCAGCTCATGGAGCAGACTCAGTCATGACGCTGGTCACCTGGTGGTACCTCTGATGAGTCCTTTTACTTCCTCAGGCTTCATTTCTCCTCCAAAATAAAGTACTAACGAGGTTCATCTCCCTTGTGAAGTACTGGGAGTCCTACAGCTGTAAAAGGATCAAAGTAGTACAAGGATTATTGCGACCGCTTAGCCAGAGAACTGGAGGGCAAAACACTGGTAATGTTTCTCAAAGAGGCCATAGGATAGCCACGAGGATTACAGATGAGCAAAGCCCTGCTTCAGTATCAGCCAAATTGGTGGAAACAGCTCCATTATTAAAGACTTTATTTAGATGGCCAAGATCTAACACCGCACGCAGGGAGCCTCCTGCAAAGGCAAATACTGTCTTCTCCGTGGGAATTGTCCGAGTGCCTCCATTCAACAACTGGCTGGTAAGTTTTTTTGGCTTTCTAAATGTCTTTGTCAGAGCAACTAACAAGTGCGTGCCTAGGACAGCTAGAGTCAGCAAGGCAAAAAAGGCAGGATTCTCCCCCGAAAATCCACAGTAACCACAAACCGGGAGACACACGTGTGTCTCAGCAGTCAGTAGGAGAGACGTAGCGTCCCCCACCAGCCCCCACACCTCTGCCTCAAGCAGGGGGGTTCCACAGCCATTATCCGAGGTCGGGAGCAACCTTTTTCCCCGAAGAGAATGAAAATACTGTGTTTCATAGACAACAAATAAAAATGTCACAAAGGACATACACAAAACAAGGAGTGGAACAGGATTAGTTTTAATGAAATAACACCTATTATGCCTTTCCTTGGATAAGGGAAGAGGGAAATTAAATAAAGAAGTGAAGACGAACAACAAAAACCCCTTACAATTGATAAAAAGGCAATAGTTACACACAATGCAGAGTTAACCCCTGGGACTCCTCACCACAAGATAGCGCTGAGGCTACAATCAAAGAGAGAAAAAATCCCACTTAAACCAGATAATGAAAACATCCTAGGTTATATCAACAAGAGTAAACAAAACCTGCCATTGTGATTTTTTAAAGGAGTACACACTCTTCCAACTGAGTAAGGAAAAGTTCTCCTGTGGCCCTCTTATTACAAAATTACTTGCCTTTCTGAACCATACCCTAACTCAGCCAGCATGTTGTGCCCCAGACACGTCACTGCCCTTTGCCAACACCGTCCTGAATCCAGGTGTATGTTTTCACATGTGCCCTGCCCTTGCTGACCCCGCATCCAATATCATCCTCATCCCAATGGCTTCCAAGGGGTTAAAATAAAACTTCACCCCAAGTAGAAGGAGAAGAAGAAAGAGCCAGAGAGAGAAAGTTAATTGAAAATGCTGTTTAATTTTTCAGCTCCACTGGATTACACTGTGGCACAGATGGTTCATCAAGACAGTCTCTGTCTGTATCACTGTCCGTCCCAGCCTCTCCCCCCATCGTGCAGAAGGGAGGGGGAGGAAAAAACCACAGCAGGCAGTGGCTCGNGGCTTGTTACAACAATTATGGATGATTAAGACATATTAAAAAAAAAAAAGAAAAAAAAAGGCAACTTAACACAAAAGAGCATTCTGTGCAGCTCTTTTCAAGGCGCTGGGACAATGCTCCCAACTTGATCCTTTCATAAAGAAAACGTTTCGGGGTCAGAAAACAGGACACATTAAGCCCAGAGAAGCACATTGGCCATTTTACCGCTGACTTTCGTGGCTAGCTAGAGGGCTGCACTGGAGTTGGGTTGGTTTAGTTGTTTTTAAAGGCGGCAGCCCTGTAGGAACAATCACATTTGGGGTTTGGGGTGGCCTCGGCTCCCACCCTGTGCTCCAGCACAGCTCACCACCCCTCACTGCTGAGAAAAGTCTAACGGAGATGAAAGGCAGTCTCTTTAACTGGATTACCCTAACAAGCGACCAAACCAAAGAGACTAAGAAACAGCTAATTAAAGCTCTTCAGATACACAGACTAAATCCTTCCTCCTGCTCTTCCTCCTCTTGCTCAGCCCAATTCATTCATATTTCCCCTTATGCCTTATTAATTACTTGGTCACCACTCTAGGGAGAAGAGGGGAGAGAAGGGGGAAGAGAGGCAGGTGGGGAGTGTGAGAAAGGAGACCAAATCTATCCATGGGTCAGATTTTCAGCATTGATTGGGCTTTTGCCACGGCTACAACCCATTGATTCTTAAGCTTAAACTGATGATGAGCACTTTCTGATTGAAATAACTCCTGGATCTTTGCAAAGAAAAAAACCCAAATTCTTCTTTTGTGTAATAATTTGCTCTGCTAATCAAGCTGTTTTCCAGAGGCCCAGGGAAGGTTAAACTCTCTAATTTTTAACTCCCTGTAAGCACCATATTCCTAGCTAAGGCAGGAAGAGGGGCAAAGCAAAAAGTTTAATTTTTGCACATATCAACTTCTCAGCCGGGTAGCTGTTGCATTTGGGGTAATGGTCAAATTTTCTTAACTCCTGAGAAAAAAATTCCAAGCAAGGCTTTTTCAAAGTTGAGATGCATCTGGGGATTATTTTTGATTGCATTTTCCATACCAGGTAGATAAGATATAGAAAGGGCAGACTAGAAATGTATGATCTCAAACGAGATTGATTCTGAACATCTCAGAAGACTCCTGGACAGGCATCCAGGCGAAGGTTGTAGACTTCACAATCAACCCCCCTTTCTCTGTTTCCTCCAAGCAAAACAAATATGCCTTGGCCCAAACACTGCTAGCAAGGCATGGAGAAAGGACTGTTCACCTGCTCTGCATCAGACCAGCTCCCCGTCATCCCATCCCATCCCATCATGCCAGCACACATTGTACAATTACGAAACATCTGACTTTCCAACCAGAGGTTTCTCCAACATGAAAGAGACGCATGCAGTCTAAAGGAGGCCATGGGACGATTTTTCTACAACCAGAGACTACATGAAAAACTGTAACCCTCATTTCCACCTGCTTCTGTGCAGAGGAGAGACAGGAGGCTCTGTAGCAGATCTTTGTCCCTGTGCTACAGTACTTACTGGATAATTATTAGAAGGAGACTCATAGTCAGATGGATTGGGAGCAATGGTGACATTTCACAGTCTGGATCATTGAGGTCCAGGAAAACCAAACATCTCTGTGAAGGTCACAAGTGCAGCCCAGTACAGACTTGCAGTGCCATGCAGGACCTGAGTTGGCACTCAGCTTCTCCCTTTCCACCAAAAATAAATCTCAAGAGAAAGCAGTTCAGATGGTTTCACACTGGAGGGGAGTGTACAGTTGGGAAAACAGCCAGGTCAGCTACCAGGGACCTGGGATGACTGATGCACCCACCGCAGATGCCCTGCTCTGGGATGTTCCCATTGTATGCAGTGCAACCACAGCCGCCTTTCAGGATTAACAGGGGCGAAAGGGAAACTCACTTTAGGAGGATCACAAATCCACATTTAATTACTCCTAACAAAGTAATTATTGGCTATGGCAGGATGACACAAACACTCCCCAGGCCCCAGCACCTTGGGAGGTGTGTTTTAAAAGCACACCTGACTCCATGACCTGCTCCCTGCTCCTTCATATGTGCGGTGCGCGGGCAGCTGCCATGCCAGTGCCAGTGGGCGCAGGCACCCAGGAGCACCCTTAGCTGCTGCGTGCAGGGGCATCATTAGCAAAACGAAAGAGCCATCATTATTCTTGGGTTGGGACATGTGCTTGGGATTTCAGGCTGAAGGACATGCCTGGCTTCATGTAAGAAGGTACTTTCCACTGTTATTTTTTTTTTTTCCTTTGCTTTTGAAGAGGACCTGCCAGCTTCCCTCTTCCCATGTCACCTGCCATAAATAGGGTGCCGAGAGGTGGAAGAGCCGGAGCGGCCCAGGGGGAGAGGAGGCTGGAGGGGGAGGGGGAGCAGAGATGACTGGAGGGAGGTCGAGAGAGAAACGAAGAAAGAGGAAAGAAAAGAAAAACCCAGCAGTGCACCATGTTGCATTGTTCACGCTCAGACCTTCAATTTGCTCTCTGCATTCTCCTGCAGCGGGGAGAATGTTACGCTGGCTTAAGAGACAAATCGGACACAAAATAAAGACCAAGCACTCAGCAGTAAAGCAATTATCGCAACATTTTATGCCGGGCCTGTTCCTTTTGAAGGCAGCCTGGTGCTGCCCGCATGTACCTTAACCCGTTCCTAATAACCATAAAGTCACCATTATTTACGGTACAAGACATTAAATAAATAATGAAAAAGCTGCCGGCGACGGAGCGAGGCAAGTGGGGGTTGCAGGGAATCTCTCGAGACTAGAGCTGGCACTAGCTTAACCTGAGCTGCAGGAGGCAAAGGAAAACAACTTCACTGGACCTGGGGAAGGAAGGATGTATTTTTATTTTGGGATGGCACCTTAGGCCCCGGGATCAGTCAGAGAGTAAAAATTAGACTGTGGAGGTTTTTTTCAAAGAAGAGAAAATCAGAATGGAGTTGCATGGAACTCATGAGCAAGTCACAAAGCAAAAAGATTCCTACAAGAAGAAGGAGGCGTGGCAGGGCCAAATTCTGACCTCTGCCATGCCGGTGTAAGTCCCAGTGTACTGCTGCTGAAGCCAGGAGCTCCTGCAGCCTTGCAGGACGTAACTGAGGCCAGAAGTGAGTCCCCTACAAGGAGACATTCAGTCCCATCTTGAGAGATAAATAGGGAAAAATAACAACATCTGTGTTTTCAAGGTTTAACTGCCTTCCCCCAAACCTTTTGCTCTTTTGAATCCCTCTCTTGGCAGCTTCCCTTTTCTGAGCAATGCTCGGTGACACTCTGGGTGTGAGTGGGTTTGGCCATGCCACGCTGACCGCCTCCAGCAGCTTGGGCTAGTACAGGCATCTCCTTCACTCTGAGACTCACACCAGCCTTATGTCCAGAGGGGATCTGCTCCACAGTGGTACAGCAATTCCTACCCTCCACCTTGTGGTTCCTACAAGTGGTGACGAACACATGGATAGAAAGCAGGACCCTACACTATCTTCCCCAGAACCTCAGGTCATTTCTAAAGTTCCTCATGATGAGGGATACAAAGCACCTGCAGCTTCTGGCAATGTCTGCCCAATGACTGCTTTTTTTGCAGGCATGCCCTTGGGTTATGGTGAACTTCCTGAAAGGGATGGTGAGTCTTCTTTGTCCACCAATGCTTTCTTCTGACTGGTTTCTAAAACAGACCCTTACAGCTTGTGTGGCCATGGACACCTCCATAGCAGACACCAGCTGAAGGTGCTAGGCTTACACCAGAGACTGAAAGCAGGGAAAATTAGATCATGTCCTTCTGCACCAAGTATCACCATGACTCGGAGAAGTTGCTTTATGTCCCTCAAGGGAAACAATACATACATATCTTGCTACTGTTTTAAAGACAAAGAAGTCCACATTCAGGTAGAAAGGGCATACAACAAGACTCCTCTAAGAAATATGGTCTGTATTGTGCATTTTTACCTAGTGAGTACTGTTCAAGGGATAAAGTATTCTTTGAAATATACAAACACAATATAGAAAGAAAGAAACAGACCTCACTCCATGCAGACTGTATCCTCGCTCAGCTGCTGGCATGCCACTAGTGAGCTCTCCTGGGTTCTTCTCTGCTGAGGTTTCACATAAGCTGCTCATATTTATTAATAGACTCAACTTTAAAAGACAAAATCATGACGAAAGGAGACTCGTTTCAAACCATTCTTCGTGTTGTGGAAATTGCTTCGGAATTATATTGAAGTAAGGCTTGGGAAAAGATGTGTGACTTTCAGAGGTCCCGAAGTTCTGGATCTTCTGACTTTGGAGGGACGGATATAGGTTCTTTATATTTGTAGAATAGGAGACATCTCCATTTGTAAGAGCTAAGACCTATTCCTGACACCCTCTCATTCCCCTGCACTTCCGCTTCCAAAGGATGCACAAGAGAAAGAACTTATTTCACTGCCATGGCCACAGTGGTCTGGTAGTACACACACCCCTGGGACATAAAATATTTCTGCTAAAACCCTGAAGGTTATTGTTTTTATTTTCTTTAAACCAGGAATGTCCCACTCTTTCTATGATCTGAGAATTGGAATCTGTGACCTAGAATTCAGGATTTGATTTAAAAGTAGAAAATAATAATTTGAAAACACGTTCCTGCTCTTTCCAGGAGATCTTCCACATTTTTTACTCCAAGTTTGTCCCACAAAGAACTGCAGTAGCCAGGAAAAGAGGGCAGTGTTTGATTTTTTAGTATCAGAGGTGTGCATCTGAACAGCCTGTGTTAGAAGAGCTGAGATCTGCTCTTGGAAGTGCGGTTCTGTGTCTTTCTTAAGTCTCCTCAAAACAAAGGAAAATAAGCTCTTCTGCAGCTGAATGGGAGAGTCAAACACGGCCACACACAAAAGAGGAAGGGCCATCTGCACCATCTGATACAACCATGGAAGGTGGTATAGGTCCTCCCGACTACCAGGCAGACGGGGCACAAGAGCCATGCAGCAATGTCACGTACAAGAAGAACACATTTCGGGAGATGATGACAAGCTAGAATGAGTTATGCTCCTCTCCCCTAAACCTCTCCTCAGCCAAGGCTGGCCATGCAGAGAAGGTAATCCGCCGTTGCCTCTGCAATGGGAAGGGGGTGAGCAGGGTACAGAGTGAGATGAACTGGCTCATGGAGGTCGCAGTGTGCTGCCCTCACTCCATCATGGTGATGTGAGATTGGAAAGTGTGTGGCACCCAGTCGAGGGGTGCCGCAGAGTCTGGCCAAACAAGGATTCCCAAAGCCTGTGCCATGTTGGCAGCTGTGGCACTGCATGGGAAGAGCAGACCTGAGGCCTGCATCTCGAGGGGCACCAGGTGCCCCCCTTTCACTGCAAAGTTATAGAGGGGTGTGTGGGTCAGGCAGGCACGGGGGCAGAAGCAGCTGCTCCCTGTAAGATCTGCTCCATTACATCTCTCAGAAAAGGGGAGAAGGGGTGGGAAGGGAGGGAGGAGGCGGATTTCTAGGCATGGGTGGGTCCATTCTTCACCAGCTTACGCAAGTCAAAGCTGCCACCGAGGTGGGGGGAACAAGCCAGGCGGGGGGTGGCCAGTGCTTCACGAGGACAAGCCATTCAGGCAGGCTTGTTTCATACCCAGCACTTCAGATGATCATGCCCATCTTGGAGTTACTGAGAAAGCAGCCACAGCACTGTCCCATCGTGTCCTCCCCCATGATACCCTCTCCGTTTGCCTGCCAAATAAGCAGGCTCTGGGATGACACTTTTTTTTGGATGCCTAGCCCCAAAGTCAAATTGATGTCATTAAAGTGACTGCCCCTCGCCTCCCCCTCGCCTCCCCAGCGCCCATCCACCAGGCTCAGCTGAAATGTAAACCTCCCCTCCTCTCCCTGCAACAAAAGCCAAAGGCTTTCAAAGCCAAACCTGATTGAAATTCAAAAACTTTTTCAGTCCCTTTCCCTCCTCCCCACCTTGAAAAGAGAGTGTATAAAACAGGGAGACAAAAGCCTCCCCCAGCCCACCCTCCACATTGTCTGGCCGGGGCGGGTTCGGGCCAGCGACAAGGGGCACCCAGCCCTGCAGGGGCCCTGCTCCCCGCTCCCGGCCGCTGCTCGCCTTCGGCCGGGGGCCTCGCGCGCCAAAACACACCCGCACGCACCAAAAATAAAACACTCCCGGCCTTTGTGAGGTCCACAAAGGAGAGCCCGGCGGTGATGGAGCTGGGAGGCGTGATTTACTCACCTGCCTCGCCAGCCCCCCATGGATTTCTATGGGGTGAGGGGGAGGGGAGGGCTGGCCTTTGGTTTTACACACACACCCCTGCCCCGCTTTTGTTGCTGTCCCCTCTTCTCTTGAGCCAGCATCTTCTGGGTGATCCTTAACCTTACCACTAGCTGATGTCCCTCCCCTCCACACCAGTGCTGGATGTCCCGTTCAGTGCTGATGGTCCAGACATTGCATGCTGCAGCTCCCTTCCATTTGACAGAGATATTTTAGGGTCCTCCCTTTGAGGTGAGCTCTGCTCTACACTTCTTCAGCTAAAGAGTCGCTCTGTTTCCCTCCCAAATTCCTTCCCTAGTTATGTATTCCCCTGACAGAAAGAGACATCTTCTCTGTAAGCCCTGTTCATATCGGGTTATGTAGGAACCCAGCTCCACTAACTCATCCCAGCCTTGCAGCCAAGGCAGCATCTCTCAAAGGCTTTAGAAAGGCAACATCACTCCTACAGCCCTGTTGGGGTCCAAAGGCTGGTGCTGACCCATCTGGGCGGTCCCCATCAGCTGTCCCCATGTGGCCAGTGGGACAACTGAGATGGAGAGGCTTTATTGACCAAGCTGCTCTGCAGGGGTGCTCAGTTGTGTCTGATGCAGTTAGGTACTTATACCCAGTAGAACAGTAAAACTGCACTGACTAAGCCCTGGTTTTTAGACATTAGTCACTAGCCTTTCAATGATAATCTCCCCCAGTGACACTTCTACCAATGCCATTTCACAGAAGCAGAAAGAGGGCTTCGCATTTCTACCACCAAGGCTCTCCAAAGCTTTCTCAGAGGCAGAAGAGGATCCACTGATGAAACTTGTCCCTTCCCTTTATGGAATAACAGAAAGAGACCAAATAACCACGGGGTCAAAGGTTTTTTTCCCAGTCCAACAGCAGGCTCTCACAGGACATCTCTTGGAGTACAGCCTAACACACACTGACAGCAACCAATCGATTCCATCTTTGCTCCTACATGCTCCCCAGCACTTCTGCTACTTCTCCATTATAACACCCTGAGCCTTTCAGTTTTCCCTTCAATACTTCTCCTGCTGCCTGTCTTCCCTCCCTAGACTGTAAGATCTTTAGAAGAAGTTCTCCTCCCTGCTCCATGCTCTCCTGCAAAGGAGCCCTAATCCATAGCAACAAGTCATATGAGTACCTTCACCATGATGTGGCTGCACACACTCCCAGGCTGTCATTCCTAAGTGACACTGAGTGTTTCTGTGCTCTAAGGTGACATACTCCCCCAAGATATGACCTTAATATGCAAGTTGCATCTGTCAGCAGAGATATGTCTTAGTTCAGATGCTGCTGCTGTGTAATAATCTATTTTTTTAAACCTTGAGAATGGCTGCCGTGATGCATAAGCAGGGATAAGGGTTCTCCTCCACTACCACTCAGCACCAGTCTGGATGGTTGATGCTTTTCTCTGGACCTCATTTTTCCCATCAGTAAAAGGGAGGCAGTGATTCCAGCTCACTCCTTTAAGCTGCTCAGAGATCTTACAAGTGAAAAGAAGTAGGTGTACAAAGTGCCAAGTAATAGTTCTGACTCCAGAGCTGGATGACAGACCCATCTCCTGACTCAGCTGCCTGCATGTACAGCTCCTTGGCTATCCAAGACAGACTACTAAATTATGCAAAACCTTTGAGTGAGCCCGACTTAATTAAGTTTTAATTTTAGTAAATTACCAGTGTGGGAGTGGTTGAATCTACGAACCATTACTCCTGCTTGTTTTGGATTTTATTTGGAAATAAGACACTTCATTACATCTCTGTAAACAAGATCTACTCAGAAAGAAGTGGTGCAGAGGATCAATACAGAAGTGGGAAGAAGAGGTGAGGGGACAAGCAAGCCAGTCTGGGAAAGTATGATTAACCCAGAGATTCAGGAAAAACTGTCCAAGGGGAGCCTATGCTGCACCCAACTTCTCTCCAGCCTTCAACATCAGCCTTCAAAATGCACTGGTCTCATCCTGACACTTGCAGCACCATTGCCATCCACAGCAATGCTGTAGACTCTTGAATGAGGGCACATCTGCCTGGGACATTTTATCTTGAGAGGCCTTCTCATCCTTACATCTCATGTCCTCAGAGCAACAAGATGTGAACAGGATAGGCTCTTCACAAATGCACAGCACTTAGCTCCCAAAGCTACAATGGGCTTGTAAAGTCCAGCAGGTCTACGACACCAGTACTACCATTGCTGCCATGAGCTGATACTGCGCCTAACCCAGAAATCACTTTTTCCACTAAAATACTACCACCAGACAGAGGCAAGGCCTGGCAGTA
Source organism: Baryphthengus martii (assembly GCA_013396935.1). Lineage (NCBI taxonomy): Eukaryota > Metazoa > Chordata > Aves > Coraciiformes > Momotidae > Baryphthengus > Baryphthengus martii. The sequence goes on along the minus strand of VWZK01009842.1, from coordinate 508,613 downwards.
CTGGTGCCTCTCCTGGCTGGTGTGGGAGAAGCCAGGAGAAGCAATGGGACACAACACAGGTTATACCCTGGTACCTGATCTTCTTTGGCCAGGATATCAGCTCTATCATCCTAAGTTCATAATTGGTTTAATACCATGGTTTAAGGCCTTCTACTGTCACTGTGACTCCTGAGTCCACTGCTAACACTCACCACCAGCCACGTGGCAGCTCAGGACCTGAGTACAGCACAGAAGTCAATAACATAGGAGAGAAATTACTTACCCTTCAAAAAATCTGGTGTTTTGGATGCAAACCAGATATGCATTTTTAGAAACAGGACCTATTCACAAGGGAATAAACCTAAAAAGGCACTCATCTGGGGTGTGCGGTACCTCAAAAAGTTATTCCTAAAATATTGCGTCTAATTTTTAAATTGGACGCAGGTCAATATCTTGCTAGTCAAATATTACAGTGTTTGTAACTTAAATATCCACCCAGAGAGAAATTACGATGCTTTTATAAATCTCCCTCAATAGCTTAATTTAAAAATAAACTAGCTGATCTATCAATCAGCCTCATTCATTCACCTCAGCTATTGTGGGAAGAAAACAGCAACATAGGCAAGAGAGAAACAAATGATGTGAGAAGAGGCAGCTGAATGTATTGATCAGAGTTCAAAAAAAAAAAAAGTTAGAAAAACCAAGACACACGTCATTTGGTTTAATGCATCCCATATAAACAGCTCCAAAAGGCCACAGCTGCCCACCTCAAGTTTGGCTCAAGTTGGTTGGTGCCTCTCACCCAAATGACAGCCCCCCAGAGCAGGCAAGACCTCTTACTACTCCTACTACTTTAAAACTACTCTAACTTCCCTGGAACGAAAAAAAAAAAAAAAAGAAAAAGAAAATTAAAACAAAAGTCAACATTGTATTCTTAGGGCACCAAAATAATAAATAAATAAGCAGGAATGCTTACAACCCACAAAGTCTGACAGCTTAAAGTGTGTGCAAAGAAAAAAATGCTGATGAAAGAGTGAAAGCCATCCTTTGAACTCCCGCACCCGGCACTCTCAGAGGCGACGGATTTATGCATCTGCTCCAGCACGCCAGTTCAGAGAGACCCTTTCCATATATCTATACCCTGGTGGGGCTCTCAGAAGTCATTTGTGGCCCTCTCTCCCACTTTTGACTTTTATTGTTTAAACTTTCACTGTTTTCCTGCAGATGAAAAAGAGGAGAGAATCACCTTACGTTTCTTGGGTTATTTAAAAAGAAAGAGAAAGAAAAAGAAAAATATTTTTTTTTCTCTGCTGAAAGGAACGTTTTCATATTATTCTGAAGTTGGTTTTTTTAAAACAAAGTAGTTTTTTTAAATAACCTTCGCCTGGCCCCTTGGGCGGGAGAGGGAGCTCCCCATCTCTGTCAGCCTGTTGCATTCAGGCAAGGTGAAGAGGCACAACTCGTGTTAGGGCGATGGGAACAAATCTCTGCTTTTGTTCCCTGCGAAAGGCTTTGCTAATTGCCGTTGGCCCAACTCTGCCTTATCTACGATTGCTCCCACAAGGGGAGGGCATAGGCACGTTCAAAGAAAGAAAGAAAGAAGAAAAGAAAGAAAAGAAAGCAAGAGAAAACATTCTTTTTCTTTTCACCAGCAGCCAATGCAAGGCAGAAAACCAGAGGGAAAGAAAGAAGAGGGAGCGTGAAAGAGAACAAAAAATAAATAAATGACCTGAGGCTGCTTGGAAGACCCTCTTTCTCTCCTATCAGCTTTTACAGGGGGCAATACATTTTATTCATTGCCAGGTCTGACTTATCGCAGCCTTGTTTTTAATGAGGTATAATAAGGGGAACATTTTGTAACAACACGGTTCCTCTATTTTATCCGACAAACAGCTGTGTCATGGCCGTCGCTGGGAGAATGAATCATATCTCCCTGCCTGCATATGCTAACTCCCATGTAATTACCCTCGCATCTTAAATAAAGCAGGCCCTAAACCTGTCGCTCAGATTACAAGCAAACGGTGCAGACCTCGTAACTGGGGCCTCTATCATTACAATTAATTTATCACAGGAGCGGCTGAGATTAGAGACTAGAATTAAAACGCAGAGCAGGGAGGGTGCCACAGGACTGACGGGGAAAGAGGGAGAGGAGCTTTACTGAAGAGGTGAGGCAGGCCAGTTCCTTAACCAGAGCAATCCTGGATATTATTTTTTTTTCCTTGAAGTTATTCACTCAGTTATTTTACTGAGGGTATGGCAGGACACTTTTCTCCCTGAAATGTCAGGAGGTATAAAGCAAAGGGAACTTTGCCCTGTATTAAGCCTATTCAATAAACACAAATGTACAAAGGCTGGGGTCTGGGTGCATGTACATGTGTCCAGATATGTGCACGCCTGTGATTTTATGGAAGACACATGTGCTGTGCTTGTATACAGATATGCCAATGTTACATGCATAGAAAACATGTTGATGTGTGAGAGCATCATCTTATTGATTGTTAAACAGAATTGTTTGAAACAAAGTTTTGCCTTTTCAAAACTTCTCTGCTTTGAATAAAATTTGTCCAGAAGAACAGCCCATTCCTCCTTGAAGCTGCCCCCAGCATCAATTTAACACAAGCTATCCCTCCTCCTCACACTCACTGTTACGGGTTCCCACATCCACGCTGGGCTTCTAGCACTGCTCCTTCTTCTTCCTTGGAAGAAGGCGGAGATGGCCAAAGGTGCTGAAGAGAATTCAGATATAGACCTTGCCTTCAGAGAGCTTTGGTAGCAAAACAATTGCTTTGTTTGGAGGGCACATGTTTTACCAAGACCATTCGATGAGTAACCCTGGGTACCACTGTTCTCCCATGAACTCCTTTATACTTGCACAGCCCATTTTCCCCCTCCAGGATGCTCCTTTCAGTCCAGCAGAGCCGTGGCCTAACCAGGGATGCTGCAGCACCCAGCACAGCTCCCCAAAGAGATGATTTACAGAGCTGCACGGCACCTGAGCCAAGAGCTTCCTATCCCTGCGGACGTCCCTGCAGTCCATCAACACACATACACCACAGCGTGCAGTAACCTGTGTCCTGCTCGAGGCCATCCCTGCTCCAGCAAGTCCTTTCCCAGGAGGACAGCCTGCCTTAGGGTCATACCCTGAGCCGTTTACTCATATTTACTAACATACAGTGGGGTGAGGAAGGGAGAAATGGAAAAGCCTTTAAAATCAGTCCCTTTAAGGTCTTTTTGCATTAGAACAGCAATTTTTCCTCACGCGCTGTCAGAGTCCCTCCTGGTAGCATATGATCTTTGGCATGAAAACCACTCCTCCTTAGCCGTGGTCTATCACTGATTACTTACAATATCCAGCAAAATGACAAACACAAACAAAGCTGATTAACGACTTTACGTCCACGTCAGCCCTATGCACTCCTGCACAAGGCAGTTCACAGTGTCCCAGTTTTTTTTCCAACACCGCTCTCCCCAGGAGTTCCCAGACCCTGCAATGCTCGCTCTACCAATGGACAGATATCCTCAAGCAGAGAAGGAACATTTAATCTCAAGACATCAGCTCTGCAGCTAGATGTACAGAGGAAAAGACTCTACAGACAGCAAAGGCCTCCTGGAATCAGAGGGAATGATATGATTCTCAGCCAGCTGCATCCAAAATGAATCTAACTATAGGACTGGGATCTAATTCAGCAAAATAATAATGAAACACACTTTGATTAAAATCATAATCTCTTTTTTTTTTTTTTAGAAACTTTGGTGATTGATGCACTGGAAAGAAACATGAAAATCTATTTTACTTTCTACTATCAGGAATTTGGGCACTTTATCAGTCTGCATATTGAAAACAGCTTTCCTGTCCTCACTTTTGCTTCCAGTCTCTCTGAAATGTCTTATCTTTCAGAGTTTTGTGCAAAATCTGAATATTGCAAGGCCTGAGCTCTAAGATGAACAGATGAAAGGGAAGGAAGAAGGCTGGTTTTTAGAGGATTGGTGTGCATATTTATTTCAAATTACTGCTTTTTGGTTTTCTTTTTCTCGTAAGGTTTTGTAATATTGTTTCTTACCAAAAAAAAATAAAAAATAATCTGAGACCAAACTACATAAGCACATTACAGAAAAAGCTAAACCACTTAAATCATAGTGTGCTGATAAGTCAACAGCGCACTCCAGCCAGCAGGAAGGTTATACTTTTATGGGCACCAGAGCTGTCACTTGTGGGCAAAAGTGACCTGTGGTCCTTCCAGCCCAGTGTGGTGTCTCCAGCAAAGGCCAGACCAGATGCTTCTGTGAAAGATCAAACAAAAGAAGACAAAAGGAAGACACCACTGTAAACAGTTACAGGGCAGCCTCAATTCAAGAGAAGTTTCCTCTCCAAAAGCCAGCCGCTGGCATATGCTCTGTTCTCATGGCAGAAGGCATTTAGCAACTTCTTATAGGATTAAGCCCTAAAACTCCACTCTGTAGTATCAATGGAACTGGAGAGCTGGATTTTTATTTTTTTTTAAGCATTATTATTGAAAAGCTTTCTGCTTCTCTTTTCTACCTGCTGGTGCTTGTTTTTATGATGTGTTTGCTAACCAGGTCCCGGAAATACAGAGTTTTGGGCTGAAATCTTCTGCTTCTGATTGAGTGAGCCAGCATGGACAATTTCAGGCATATACTGAATATGTATCTATATAATATCCATCCCTGAACCTTCATCGTGAGATAAAGCCTGCTGGCATAGGTAGATGTATAGATGGCACCATACTCTTGTTTTCTCACAGCACTGGCTTGGCTGCTGCCAAGCAGGGCCAGGGGGCTGCAGCCCTGAAGGCAGGCAGCGGACACGCCGCTTTTTATTTTCCTCTCACAATTGACAGTTTCCTCCACCCACCCAAACAGACCCTGCTATGTTTTTTAAAATGCAGTCAGCAGCTGGAAACTAAGGCAACTTCTGTCTCCTATTGAAAGTCTCCCAGCAAAGCCGCAGCGTTCCCTGGACCACCCTGGGTCATGTAAATTCAGCAGATTATCCATCCCTAACCCTCCTCATCTATCACCCGCCTCTGTTATCGATCTGCTCCTCTGAGTAAGCGGGGCCCGGGCTGTCCGTTGCTGAGTCCTGCAAATCTGGCCAGACGCACGTGTGACTGCCTGGGAGAGCGAGGAGGACAGGTTCAATAATGCCGGGTTACTGCCACTGCACAGCCTGAGCCGAGCTGATCTATGGGCTCGGCAAAGGGAGGATTCAAAAGCAGAACAAGACTTGGCCACAGGACTCAACCTAATCCCATGACACTCAGCTTTAGAGGCAATATTGCCAGCCGCCAGCTGCCAGCCAAGGTTGGGAAGTCGCTTCCACCGCCCAGTGAAACAGATTAAATGCCTTCTTTCCATCCATAAGACACCAAAAGCACCTCAGCTAACCGTCTGCTCCTCCATTTTGTAGATGAAGGCAGGGAAGTGCCTATCTCCCCACACCCTATTTGAGCTCTTTGCCAGAATCATATAAAACCCCAAAACTCAGGACCGCAAAACTCCCCTATTTCAAACCCAGCCAACTCACAGCTGAGCTAAATTCCCCTCTCGGTTTCACCCAGGCAAGCCCTGCAATGGCAGTCCAGCTGCAAAGCTCAGCAGAACACAACCTTTCACCTAGGATCAAAGCCCTAAATATTTCACACGCACCACCTGCACTGCCAATCTTAATTTTCATTAAGAATAAGTTCCTGTTCTTTAATTTAGAAATAAAACTGAAAGATGAACCAAGTGTAATCACACCAGTGGTGTGTTCCTCTCCCTGTAAAGATCCGACTATAACCACACAGCAAGGTCTGCCGTAGTCGATTCATCGCAGTAGGGTGCTAATTCTGCGAGCTGGAGATAACCGTTGAAATGGGAATACTGTTAACAATTTCACTACTGATCTTTCAGCAAATATATGGACCTATGATGCTTATTCATAATCTCAAACTGCTCTCCACATGTCCCAAATTGGTGACAAAAACCTTACACATCTATACAGCTGCCAAAACCTCCCGCTTCCCCCCACGTCTACAATGCAGCTGAGTATTGTTAATATGAAAATCTTTGGCCTATTGATCACTAAAAATATGAGAGTGACAAAAATGCATTGAATTTAACATAAAAATAAACAACTCATGGCTGCTGTATTGACTGTATTATTCATATTACGTTTTAATTCATTTGGCATTCACGCAGCACCTGCAGATTTTCACCATCTGTGTCAGACCACTTCGAAGCAATTGTGTCCCCACTCCAGTGCTACCAAAGCAAAGACATTATAGATGGAGAACACCACCCTGCATGATGTAAAAACTTGAACGTGGCAGTGCTTCCTCTCAGACACTAACCACAGTTATGGGACATGATTAAGCCTAACTTGGTTTCAAAGTCTGAAAGAACGAGGAAGCTAATCTATCTCAACAGTCTCACGAGTCTCAGGTTGACTAACCCAACCCTAACCCTACACCAACAGTTTGGTTAGGAATTCACAACATGCTCAAGATATCATACCTCAGCCTGGATTTCCCCAGACCCCATGTGATGACTATGTAGCACACACCAGATCATCTTTCTCTCTGCTAGTCCAACAAGCCAAAAGCTCTGCACATATTAGGGGTCCCAAAACTTGCCTGTGGATGGGGTGAACACAGAAAACTCTGCATCATCTCCAGTTCTTCTCAAGGTACTGGAACAGCAGGGCCCTGGGGAAGAAAGGCCTGACTTTAAGTGGAAAGATGGGCTTGAGATCCCACCCCATGTCACACCAAGCACCACCAAAACCAAAACAAACCAGGCAGCCCCATAAGTGATAAGAATTAAAGGCATGATTCCTCCTTTCTAACGATACCTTTACAGAAACTGTTCCACTGTAAAACTTTATGATTTGAATCTTTATAGATGCCAGCAGAGCACATGCTCACTGCCTTAAATTATAACTTAATCTCAACAGAATTTGTGCTTTCCAGCACTCTGTGGATAGAGTGAAAGATGAGAGGCAGAACGTCATGCCTGCTGCCCACCTGCCTCCTTGAACCACGACCTCCAGAGGTACTGCATGCCAGGGTTCAACTGCAAACCCTCCAACCGGTTCCCATCTGCACGTGCTCTGCAGCACAAGTATTTAAGCAGCACCTTGCAGCACAGAGATAGAAGTGCCTATGGGGCACTTTACAGTGCTGTTTATCACTGTGATTGCTAAAACGCTAAAATGGAGGAGTGTGGATATCAATAAACACAGCAAAAGAGGCAGTGGAAATACGACAGCAGCATCCCAGCCACACTTTGCGGGACCAACACATTCTCCCTGACAGGATCACACACGTTCACTGCTAGTGGAAAGTACCTGGGGAAGCAAGGAACCCTTCACTCATTTCAAGAGTAGAAAAAGACCAAATCTGCAACTGCTGCTGTCAGAGATTCTATGCATAGGAGTCCCCCAAAGTACAACACCTTCTAGTGGATGAAAGTACATGGTCTGTCTACTAATGCGTTTGCTCTCTGCAGCAATAGTGCTGGAAAGGCCATACTGAGGCTACAATAAAGCAGAGCATCCTCCTGTGGTCTTCAACCCGTCTTCCACACACAAACATCTTGCTCAAAAGAATCACAATGGTAACTGCTGGCTTTTTTAAAACCTAGCTGCACAGATCCAGAAGCAGGAGTTGCATTGGCAGAAATATAAAGCAGTGTGCAAATGTGAGTTTCAAGCTTATCGTTCAATACTGGAAGAAGCCCATGCCTTGTGTGCATCTTTGCACATAGCAAGATGGTAGCAGACAAAAATGCTGGAAGGAAGCTGACAGTCATCTGTAGGGAAGAGTACTCCAGTTTGGAGGGGCAACCGGGAACATTTTTCTCAATTCTTTCTCATCTTCAGCAGCAAGGCAGAAAAGACCAGTCAATCAATATAACAGTTAAATTTGTAACCTAGGTAACCTTTAATTACTAAACAATGTCATACTAAACTAAAACAAACCGCACAAAATCCCAGTTAGGCATCAAATTCACCCTGGGTCAGCTAGACTAAGAAAACAGAGATAAAAGGATTCAGCATCCTACTGTACTGAACCCCTTTCTGTCGGGACCTGGGTACCTATGAACAGGTAATCCTCCTCGGGCAGCCACACTCCACAGCTCACATTTTGTGAGTTCTCTGAACAGGTGACCTTCCTAGATGGCTAGGGTCACTGTACACCTGCATCTCCTAGACTTGAAAAATTTAAATGCCATCTCTCTAGCTGCACTCCTTGCTTCCAGCACAATTTCTTTATATCTTTCCCCTTTGCAGCTTCCTTCCTTTTCTTCCCCACTCCCTAGACAGCCTATTGCATTGCTCTGTCAGCCCCTTGCTAGAAAATAACATCTGACAGAAAGGCTTCAGCTTAAGCTCTGAACGTGTTGTCTTACCTGCAGTTGGCACATCTTCCTACTACTCAACCTGCAATGCCCACCCAACTTGCCATCCTCAAAAGAGGGTGGATTTCTTTTCCACCCGCCTAAGGAGAGACCAACCTGACGACTCTCACCATCTTTATTTCAGTAGGCTATAGCTGAAATGGTCATCAACAAGAAGAAATAAGAAAGGGAACAGTCCTCCATTTTCTGCAAGACTAGGAAGAACTTATGAATAAATCTGGTGAGCCTTTTAATTTCTTTTTTCCCTTACTCTAATCTTCTTATTTTTTTTTCTAGGGGAGGGGGATGCAGAGCTCCTGCTAGCAGGATAAGAGACTGTTCCTTGGGAGCTGAAGCTTCTCTGTTCAAACTGGACATCTAGTACCTGGCAGATCTCACCTTTTTCAGAGTCACATGTGACTAAGAGCTTCCCTTTGATGCTTTCCCCTCTGCTTCTTTTAGGCTGTGGTCCAGTAACTTTCCTTCTTTAAACGAAGGCCAAGGCAGTTTTGTTTCCTGACTTTTGAAGAGGTTTTCCTCTTACTTCTTTGATCTGTGTAGTGAATTTCATCTCCCAGAAGAGCAGGATGAGTGTGTCTCCTTGCAGCCTGGTTCCAGACAGCCAGGATTTGATTCATCGATTCGTTTATTTTTACTTGGCTCTTGTGTTTGGCAAGCTGAATATAGGGCTGCAAGCAAGGCTCTTTCTTTAGGTCCAGGACAAGGAAGGTATTTCCCTGAACCTGGCTGAGTCCATGCTTCCCAGGCTGTAGGCTGGTGCCAGGGCACCTCTGGAGGAACTTCCACCATCTTCTCAGGGATGCAGGGAAAGAAGCTCATCTCTCCCTCCTGCTCCATCATGAGACTGGACATCTTAGCAGCATGTGCTGATATCTGAGTCCTCTAGACGATCCCCTGCAGCCAGTGCTTCAGTTTCCATCTTGTTTTGTGGCAGGCTCTGGGACACTCATCTGCTGACCATTCACGATCCCTGCTGACCTGGTGGCCAGAGGAGGGATGAAGAGGACTAAAGGAGGTGCCCTAGCCTCTCTAGGGATAAGAGGGGGCTGTAACAGACCAGGCACTCCACAAAATCCTTGGTTGGAATGCTTCTTCCAAACAGCCAAGCACTGTGAAACTCATGGTAAATCTCTCTCATATCTGCTGGCACCTTTCCATTCCAAGAGGAGTTGCTGGAGGTCCTGACTGCCCAGACCAATTCCTCACTGAAGGTTTAGAAGGCATCCTCGTTAGGAACCAAAAAGGTTGGGAAAAATAATCATTTAGAAAAGGTGTTTTGAGGTTAGGAGACTGAGGAGGACAGAGCCAGTCCAACTGGTCAGAGCCCTCTTCCAAGGAGTCCACCAGCAGAATGTCCTCCGCTGCATGCCGAGACACAGTTCCTACCCACATCCCCGAGCACTTGAGCCAACATAAGGACAATTCCTGCTCCTGGGCTGCTGCCAGGGCAGCAGATCAGGAGTCCTGCTTGCAACCTAGCCCATGGCTTGAACCTGTCATTGGGAATCAGCTCATGGCCACACCAAGATTAAGTGGAAAATGAATGTTTGTGTGGGTATTTCTGAAGTTTTCAAGCATCCTGACTGACTAGTTAGGGGATAACGACTGGGGATAAGGAGAGTGAGATAAGATAAGAGCCCCTCGCTCCCAGCCCTAAGACAGACAGCAACACTGTATATTCAATAAATAACTGGAGTATTTACTCAAATGAATGACTCTGAGCCTGTTCCAAGGAGTTAATTTAGTGCTAACTGACTGGATGAAAATGAAAAGGTCTCATTTTACATTAAGAATGATCACCTGACAGTTTTACTGAATATATTATGACAGGATTTATATGGCTATATAATTTTAGGGTATATTTGGAAGGTTATTATCCTGATTTAAATAAACACGATCTCGAGAAAATCAACACGGAGTCAGGAACTTTTCACACAAGAAAAAAGGCAAGAAACTGACTCAGAAGTGAACCTCAGTTGTATCTTTTGCCTTCCACCAGCTGCTGCTTTGTAAACAGTGGGATCCCGGAGTTCATAGGAAGTGGCAAAAATGCCAAAGAAGTCCTCAATTCTGATAACTTACTTACACATCACTAATTAATTTGGTGCAAACTTCTTACCCCAAATGTCTTGTCTTTGCACTGGGAGGGGAGTGGAGAGGAAAGCCAACAGATTTTGTGGGCTGTAGGGAGAAGTGGGTGGAAAGAAACAGGATTGCCTACCAAAAGCGCCCCTTAAAAATGTGTTGCTTAAAGGGTCTTCTGCAAGGAAAAACAAAAAAAGTGACGAATCAAAAGCAAATATATTGTTGACTTCAGTCAATGCATCGCTTTCATGTGTCCTATTTTCCAAGAGATATTCCCATTCTCCAAACAGAAACAGGGCACAAAGGACACTTTGGGGCACTTTGTCTCATGCTCAGGGCTTCTGGTTCACAAAAGGGCAGCCCTGAAATGAGGCTAAAATGCGCCCCCACCACACACAACCCATGGGATGGAGAAAAGGCTGTATGACAGAGTGTGCTCCTATCGTGTTCCCAGCAGGTCTATCACACACCGACAGCTGCAGACGGTGTTGGTACAAAGCCCTTGCGCCAAATCTGTGCTGGTGGGGCACCAGAGCTACTTTCCACAGGGCTGTGCTCATCTCCTTTCCAGCTTCCATAGGCAGTGGTGGCTTGCACGATGGGGCCCTAGTGCAAATAAGTGCCTAGGATGCAACCAACTGCCTCTTTCAGCCTCCCCAGGTCCTGAATCACCTTCCTTCTCATCCTGTGTCTCTTAAGTGCAATTGTATACAAGAAAACCCCTCTCCAGGCTTGTTCTGTTTTACAGACTGCCTGATGGGATTATCTTTCCTGTCATTTTGAAGCTTGTATAAGCGTGCGACTTACACCACTCAAGCTAAATCACACTCAAGGCACTTTGTCTGTCTAAATTGTTTTGAGAACCAAGGTGTTTATTTACAGATCATGTTATTTATTTAATAAAAAAATAAATTTAAAACATAATTTTAAATTAACTACAAGAAGTAGGCAATAAGAACATTGCAGTAAAGTAGCAATATCCTGTGGAGCAGATAAGTGCCACATAGACATGATCTTAAATATGCTGAAAACTGCACTTTCTGGTCTCAGATCACACAAAGAAAAGGCAACTTATTTGGTCAGGCATAGTTTTCCTGGGAGGTAACACTCACTTAGATATTGCAGTGATGACAGGCAGCCTAGACATATCCAAGACAGGTAGATCGATTATTCCTGTAGCAGTAACCTTGGGGCAATATTTGTCTGTCATAACCCCAAAGCAGATCAACTAACATTTAGGGACTAATCTGATGCTCAGTCCAGTCAGTGCAAATTTTTCCATTTATTTACTTCCATGGCTGCTGGATCAGACCTTTTGGGACTGCAAAATATCACACAGGCTCCTCTTGCCACTGGAAGAGCTATAAATGCGCAAAGAGCAGAAGTCAGGAACAGTCAAGTGGAATTTGGTCATGGGTTTATTGAGTAACAGAAACATCACCCAGAGCTGGAGGGTGTCAGTGCCTAGAACAGGGGGGTCAATGGCACACACAAGCCCCTTCCTGCACTTGTTTTGTGTGCAGTGAGTACCTGCTTGCTACAGGAATGCACCTAGGGGCAAGTCAGGTATGGGGGCACATCTCTACCTCCACACTGGGAAACTGATGGTAATCACAGGGCACAGGGGTCACCTGGAGCATCACCACCCCACACCAACAAGCAAGGATGTCTTTCAAAGAGCAACTAGATGAGGCCAAAGTCTGCATGTGTTCCCTCCAGTACAGATCCAAGTGCCAAAGCTGGCTTCCTGGGGTTTATTCCGGATTTTAAGAGCATGTTAAAGAAAAAAAAAAAAAAAAAGCTCATCACAGATGGGACTGCATGCTTTAAAGTGCTGCAGCAGACTCTCAGAGTCCACTTATTTCTGAGTGAAGATGGATACCTCAAGAGGTTCTCCTCACCAGTAAATAATTCATAAAAAACAAACAAGTCCGGGTCTGTTTGAATTAGAACAAAATATTTCTTTAGAAAAGTGAAGTGATTAAGCACAGGAGGAGCTGGAGATGACAGCTGGTGTCTGCAGCTCTGGATGAGTCACCTTCACTTGCCAAGGCCCCTCTCTCCGGGAAGTGCTGCTGCTTTTTTTTTTTAACCCTTTGAGATTCCCAGGAATGATTTGTCACCGGGGTTATTAGCATTTCTCCCTTGATATCGACAGCTTGTCTTTCCTCCTTCTAACCAGTGAGTGATTTCTTCACACGCTCTCCAAATATAGCCAAATCACCATGGTAAACGTATCGACAGAATCATATTAACAGCTGCTGAGCGTTTACAGGGCCGTAAGTTATACAAAAAAAGAAGGGAGGAAAACACACATGGAAATAAACCAACTCTGATCAGCAGTGACAAGCATTTATTTAGGAGTCACTTGACGGAAATATTTTTTATGTTTTAATTGCTAATTATAGGCACCTACAGAAGGGTGGCTTTGGACAAAATTATCTCTTTAAACTGAAGCACTTAAGGCAGCATTGAGCACATCCTACCTGCATGTATCTTAGGGAAGCAAGAGAAGAAATGCTGCCCTTGTTTAAATCAAGATTGAAGTTTGCAAGCCAAAGTTACAACTCTCCTGACTTACCAAGCAAGGACTTTTAAGTTTAAAGTCTAGGTAGGAGCGGAAAGCATACCTATGCAGAGGAAGGGAAGACTTTTCAAAATCCCCCTCTCCCAGCTGGACACTGCTGGGCTCGGTTTTGCCAGCCATGTGTTCACCAGCCACCCTTGATTTAAAGAAGTACTTCTCTGAGTGCAAGCTGCAATCTACTGGGGATCACAAAAGGACCCAAAGGGGCCACCAGGTAGCGGGGAGCAGCTGGCAGTATCCTCGCTCCTCTGCTTGCAGCTGCCTGAAGCCATGAGCAGAGCACGGAAAGACGACAACGCAGCCAATGACACCCATGTTCAGGCAGGGACCTGCAAACTTCCATCAATCATCAGTGCTCTTCCGCCTGGGGCAGAGCATGGCTGTGCAGCTGATTGTCACCCTCCTGCCCTGGAGAAGAGAGCTGATGCTAGCTCAGAGTGCTTGCTGCTCTAAGTCAGACTAGCCACGGATGGAGAAGACAACCTGTCTTCTCCTGCTCACCTTTCTCAGCACGTTCAGGACATGCTCACCATTCCCCACCTGCCTCCTCATCTGGGGGTATGGTTTTATTAGGGACACACAACAAATATGTGCAGGACTCTCAACACCTCATTTGAGCCACCAAAGGTCCAGGACTGTTTCTGAAAACAGTCTCAGCCTGTGACAGCAATCCCCTCTCCATTCTAGCCCTTTCATCCTTGCTCCCATTTCCTACAGACAATTCCACCGCCTCCGAGGCTCCAGCACCCGACCTTAACATCTTGAGCTGCTCTCCTTTTACAAGCTGTGGGTATTAAGTCCTTTCCATTTTCCCTGCAGGCTGCTGCTCCTGGTTTTCTCTGCACTGTTAATATCCTTAGGTATAAAGGCAGTGTCTCATGGGACAGAAGAGCAGTTTGTTTCTCATCCCCATGTCATGAACATGAGACAGTCACTGGTGACAACAGGGAGCACTGTGAATTCATTTAACATAAATCAGCCCGGTTTTGTACACCTGCAGCATCTTGGGCTAATGCTCTCTCCTGACTGGTGAATGAGGGGAAGGGGATAAAGAGGAGGGGAAGATCATATGAGGTACAATTCAGAAACACCAGTTTTTTTTAACCCCTTAAGATTCCCAGGAATTCCTCAGAAGCCAAAGTGTTTCACTCCAAATGGTAGGAATTACTGAGAAGAAATCAGCATCCCCTAAAGCTGCCTTCACACCAACCTGCACAGGACACAGAACCTGCTCTGCTTCCAGGGCAGTCACCCACCTCTCTTGGGAGGATCCTAAAAATAAAACTAACTTTCTTAGTTCTGTCACTTGTCACCAGTGCCAGTGCCACCACTGTACAAGGTCAAACACACAAGAAGGGATGCTTATGTTGAGCAAAGTGCAGAGACCCACAGGGAACTCACTCTCAAGAAACCTGGATGCAGAACAAAAATGCTGCTGAGGCATCTGCTGGGGCATGGACTTTGGACCACAAAGCAGAAAGAGGAGATGGAGTGTTTCTGCTGCATTGGACATTCGCAGTTGGTACCTCAGGCATTTCACCAAGGTGCCTGTGTGAGCAACGCCACAACACTACCATCCCTTCATGATCAGCAGCAACAATCTGGACTGTGACTGCACTGTTCACCACTATCTGAGCCACGTGAGAAGGGCAGGGCTGGGACCCTCCTCACCAAGAAGCACCCTCAGATGCAGCACAGCCTGGGAAGTAGGACTCTCCTTGCACCAACTGCTCCCGTGCAACACATCTTCATCCAGTGTGCAGGATGACTAAGCACAAGACAATCCACTTCAGTCAACAATCACAACCTAGTTTGCATCCACAGCCACAGGACAAACATCAAACCAACACTGGCATAATTTTTAAGTGCACAGTTTAGACATCCAGACTTCTTACTGCAAGAAGGTATATCTAATAGATGCTACTTCAGGGTTCACAAGGACTGGTCTGCCACTCTAGTATTTAGGAAGCAGCCCTGAAGCACATTGAGCTCTCTCATTGCTTCCCAGAGTTAACAGACTTCTTTAAAGCTAACCATTAAAGGCTTGTTTTTCCTAACCACACTTGGACAGGGCCTAATGGAGTTGAATTTCACAACAGTTGTACTCAACTGTGGAGCTTCCTCATGTCAAAGACAGAAATGAGATGGGGTGAAGCCTGGGCACTATGAACATGCAGAGACATTTGGTGAGACCCCAATGCTAGCTTTGCTGGCTCATCCTGCTCCCTCTCATGCGGCATCCCCTAACCTCATGAGAAGTCCAGGGTAGAGATCCTTGCAATTAGCTGCTTCCCAGAATCTCCTCATGTCAAGTCAGGAAAGGGAAAGATGGAGGCTCGGATATGATTTGCCAGCTAGCAAAGCAAGGACAACGAGATGGGGGAAGGAATAGCCATCATCTGAGACACGGAGAGAAGAAGTCATTCCTGGGAAAAATGCTTATTTTGATCCCACCTTCTTTCCTCTGGCATTTTTCAAGCCAAACCTGGGGCTAGAATCAAAGTAACTACTCCTGCCTCTGCTGCTCGCGTCTGCTTGCCCGCTTTGGAAAAAGCACAGACCACATTACAAACTGAAAGCACACAAAAAGTTAGCACAAAGCCTTTCTTTAAAAATCAGATGAAAAAGGTGCTTTAGTTCTCCATTTCTTCCCTCCAGCCACCTTCCCCATGCAGCTCCTTACCCTCACGTGTCCTTTCCTTCCTCAAACTCCTTCGTTCAATGACACCACCACCAAAAAGCCAAAAAAAAAGAAAAGCACACACAAGAAAATATGCTTGTCCTGCTCCATCTGTCCTTAATTTCCCACACATCTTTGCCTCTCTGCAGCCCTCTTTTAAAGCAGCCAACTGATGGACAGTGGGGCTGCAGAAGGATCACCCCAACCCTGCACACCAGGGTCAAGGTATTTGAAAGGCTAAGTTCAGCTCTCTGTGAACTCCACTATAAAAACTCTCCAGAGAGACTGCCAGCATCTCTCTGTTTTCTCCTGCAGACACCCCAGCCTTTCTGTTTTCTGTACCTAGGCTTCCTCATCCTCCTTTCAAGCTGTTAGTTGGCAGGTCCACAGAGCTGGGAAGGGGAAGGGTAGGTCAGCAGGGGCACGAGTGAGGCAAAAAGCTAATTAAGCAACAGGCAGCCCTTGCTTAGAGAGCAGGGAAGCATCCACGGAGAAGTGGCTGGGGGTACACCGGTGCCAGTGACATCACTGCACAGCATCTCTCCCACACTCCCAGGGGTGCCCATGTTAGGATCCAAGTCATCAACAATGCCATGGCTCTAGGCAAGCAGCGTGCCAGAGGGGAAAGGGCCCCTGCCCTGCTCTTCCACCCCAGTCCCCTGCCCAGCTTAAGAAAATAAGCTCCTTAAGGCAGGAACTGTGAAAGAGAGAGGGGCCCTACCACCTCTCAGACTGTTAAGCATTTAGAAGGTAGAATGGGAAACAAGACAGATAGATGGACAGGCAGACAATGCCAAGCAGCATAGGAAGACCCCAAGAAGAGACTGTGCTGCGACTGGGAAAGCCTGCTCTGGTTGGCAGGCTGAACTTCATCTCCCAGCTTCTCCTGGCCATGCTCCCCACAGGTACACCCAGGCTGGACAAACCTCCCCTTTCTGATTTTTGGAGCGGCTCTTTTTTCACCCAGGATTAGCACAATGCCAGTGGAAGGGAGGCTGCCCTGGGCGTAGAGGCTCCCCAACAAAGACATTGACGACCCCCCAGCAGTGACAGTGTCACCCTCCTACCACTTGCCAGGGCAAAAGCAGCTGTCATGGGGACCCAGACTGCCAGGAGACGGGTTGAAGAACAGGGCAGCATCACCGCTCTCCATCCCTACAGCTTGATCCTAGGACCATCAAGCTGTCCATTTGGGCCCACCATTACCAGATAGGAGCTTTCTGGACTGAGGAAAGAATTGCACAGTGCTGCTTTTATTCACTCCTCTTTGTAAATGACAGCCCAGGCACTGTGGGCTCTCTAAGACCTCTATCCCAGTACTTCAGCAAGTTTCTCTTTCACTCTGTTAAATCAGTGGGTGGCCTGGAGGTGCAAAGCTACAGTCACTGCCTCTGGAGAGCTACATCCCTCTGCTCTGCTGCCATGGGTACACAAGGCTACAAGGTCTCTGTTAGCTCATTCACACCTCTCACCAATGTGTTGTCTACAGACAGGCTGCCCTGGGGCCCAGCAGAAAGCTCCAGGGAGCAGGACCTGCAAAGTTTGAAGGATTCACACCAGGTCAGAGCCGGATCTCGCTGTGCACTGGAGAAGCACCATCATTGATCTGTGTCACCTCCAGCACATCCCAGCTTCTGGGAGAGAAAATAACAGTTTATCTAACCCCAAAACATCATGGCTTTGTATTCAGGCAGCTGGACCTAACCAAAGGAGGACAAAGGGATACGAAGCTATTTAAATGGAGAGACTCAAAGGGAAAAACTCAGCCACTTCAGACCAGCACATAAATATCTCCTTAGTGAATCAGCCCTCTAAGAGCACCCTCAGCAATCAACAAAAGACTGTTCCTCACTAAGGATCTCTTCCTCCTCATGGCAGAGCAGGGAGCAGGTGCCTGGCACCCCAACAGCCGTGACTCATCTGCAAGGTGTGATGGTGCTACTGGGAGCAGGAAAAATAGAAGAAATGCTAGTAGCAGGAGAAATCACAAGAAGCAAACTCTGGAGACTGAACAAGGCTCCTGCTCTGGCCTCTGTCCAGCTGGGAGAACAAAAGTCACCCACAGGACTTCTCCAACCCTCCATACATCAGCCCAAGGAAATGCAGCACCCAGAAGCACAAGCTGAGGATGCAGGAGGCAGAAGTTTGCTGAAGGTAGACATGCTAAAAGCTTTTCAGGCAGGTTGTGCCAATAATTTCATTCTTCATGTAAGAGAGCTCCCTCTAGGTTAAACACTCGGGTATTTCAGAAGCCATTGCTCGTTTGGAAGTCCACGGTCTGCCCTGATGCCTTTACTTCCAGTGAAGTGTCCGTCAGTCAGAAAGCCTGCAGGTACCCCAGAAGATGCTGGAGTTGCTTTCTTCTCACAACTCAGCCTTCCTACTGAAGGCATCAGCCACCCGTGGCCTTGTGTGTTATGGGCACACATGTGTGTGCTACACGTGCCTTCGTGTGTGCACATAACCACAGGCCCTCGGTATTTCACCCATCAGAACTGCTCTGATACATTCAGCTAGAGCTACACCAGGGAAGAAGCTGACCCGCAATTTCTCTGGCCCCAAACCCAATCTTTACCGTGCTTTGAAACACTTATGAATTATTCCACAAACTGATGAGCGGGGGAGTTCAGCGGAGGCTTTCAAATTCACAGAACTAGAAAAATCAGATGGAAAAGGCTTAATGCTGGAAAATGCAGGACTGTTCCCTGCAGTAGGATCCCAGGAGCTTTATACAAACTATTTTTAAATCTTGAAGACTTTAATACAACTTCCTGTTTTATTTTACCTGAACTGGTATTTACTGATAAATATGCAGCTTGCTGTATACAGAACAGCAGGTAGCTCCCATTTACAGCTGTATATAACTGACTGCAATATTCAACTCCCTTACTCTGCTATGCAGTATAATACTCACAATAAAACACATACTGTATTTGCAACTGTGTCCGTGCTACTATTCTGGTACGTGACATACATTAAGAAACAAATTTAGAACATAGAAAAGAATTTACTATTTACACAAAAAAGATGCATTGGGATTTTCAATAAGTTCTAGCATAATACAGTATCGTTTTTATATCTTGTCTGCTCCCTTGGTCTTGCTGATTTAACACGTCTTTTCTCTCTATAACCATATGCCTATATGTTGTATATAGATTTTTTTAAAACATAATATACGGTGCCAGTGTGTATTTATAAAACTTTACTATAAAAATGTAAGAATTGTCAGAATGACTCAGTCCAAGGGACATCCAGGCTAATATCCTTCTCCAACAGTTTTTCCCGTTCACATGGATTAGGCAGACAATACCGTTTACTACAACCTCGGTTTATAAACACATTAGGGCTAATAATACTTACTGCCTTGTGTGTAAATACTTCCAGAGCGCAGTGGTCAGGGAAACAGCGTCATCCTCACTGGGAGGGAAACTGAGGTGGAGAGGTGGAGATTTATATGTAACTTGATGGAGATTGTATATAATAAGGAGCCATCACGAGCCATGGATAGTATTACCACCTGCCCCAACCCTTGCACCCCGCCATACAGCCGTGCCAGGCACCAAAAGATGGGCCAACAAGCTGGGGGATGCTGCCCTGGGAAGAGTTAATGGTGGAGGTCTCAAGCCTGAGCACTGCAGGTGTCTGGTTTTAATTCTTTGCTGCTCTTCTCCCAAACAGCCCAAGGATTTCCACCCTCCCTCCTTCTACTTTACAAATGAGTATTTAGCATAAGAAGAGAGGCAAGAGGAGCCAGGGCAGAAGGGAGATCTCCTACAGTCCTTTCTAGGCAACCTGAGCAGGCGGGAAAAGGCAGCTGGCTGGAGCTCAGCGACAGAGCAGGGACCATGGGACGAGTCTTTTCACATCTGGTTAAGTACTGCTAAACCCTCCGACGAGCTGCCTAATTATTACAACACTTCTGCCGAAAAATTAACGTGCCTTGGCTGGCTGCTCTGGGGCAGAAAGGGTAGGAAAGCAGCTGTCAGGATGCAGGAAGCAATGGGAGCACCAAGAAAAGTGGTCTGTGGCACAAGAGAAAGGCAGGGAACTCTGTCTGCAGGGATCCTGCTGAGAAAACAGCCTTCTCCCTGCTGTTTGTGCTGCACGGCACCCAGAAGAGGACAGTGCCAACAGAGTTGTTACTCTAGCAAGGGCAGCCCTTGCAAAGAGTTCCACCGAGACACTCTGCCTACCAAAATCAACAAAATCACCAGTAAGTATCCCCCAAAAAACATGGTTATCCTGAGGACTCAACAGCAGGGCCAGGAGCAGGACTGGGGGCACTGGGCTCCTGTCTGCCCGGCCTCTGCTCACCTCTCCTTCTTGTTGAGCCCTCAGTTCAATAACTTCCACAAAATTCAAGTGTGGCACCTTATTTCTGTAGGTCTTTATAAGTGTTATAGGTATGGTACCACTGAGGGAACACCATTCATATGCTCATCTCCCTGCAAAATCCACTTAAAAACAGCTGCAGAAGGGACACCCATAGCTTATGGCAACTGCTCCCCCAGGGCAGCCATCTCTACATCAGGTTATCACCAGCGTGCCAGTGGGTAAGCCTCTTTCTGCTACAGCTGCAGGGGGATTAATCTCTCTCTCTAGACAAAAAAGGTGGGCTTGTTTCCTGAGAGGTGTCCAAGTACACCCAGAGAGCTCAGCAAAAGCAGCAGCCCGCTGGGTGCCTTTTGCCCACAGACATTTGATGAAATTAATGACACAAAAGTAAGTATAAAGGCTAAGACAAATAGAACTGGCAACGACTTGAACCTTTGGCCTGTCCTTTGAAAATCTCTGGCAAGTCTCAAATCTTCTTGATCTGCTCACTAAAGGGATGACTGTCCCACAATTATTTTCCAAGCATTTGTTGGCAAGTTGTAGGAGGAAAAAGGCATTTCACTGAAGCCGTTAGTACAAAAGCTCAGCTCCAGCCAGGGCCCTGGACTCCACTTCAAATTATAATATTTTAAGTACCTGAAAATAAATATTTTGTCAGCTGCTGAGAATTAAGAAGTAGCTTCGACCTTTCAGAGAGGGGAACCCTGTGGAGAGCGGCGAGGCTCAGAGAGTTAGTTGCAAAACAAGATTTGCCCAAAGCCATTCAACCTAACACACACAGAGCCTCCCCTCCTGCACTCCTGGCTCCTTGCGAGCTGCCCAGAGCCTTCTGGGGCATGACGGGCTCTCATACATGCAGCAGCAACTTCCCAGCTGGGAAGCGTGCTAAGGAAAGACACTGGAGCAGCACTTTGCTGTAAACGGGATACTACAAGTAAAATGAGCATCCCTGAGACAGCAACAGTAGCATGTCAGGTTTTCCTACTAAGAGTTGTGAGTCCACTCCCGTGCAGCTCCTTGGTGCTGTTATCTCATGCCGTACCACACAGCCCAAGGAATCGTGTCCACAAGGATTAAAAATGCATACTTTGGTTTTGTAACGTTTGACTATGACCAAGCACCTGGAGAGATGCTCTGATCACCTCTCAGATCTCTGAGCCACAACAAACACTGTTCATACTCCTATGATGGCAAAAGGAACCTGAACAAAGCAGTACATCTTTGGTTTTCCAGGAGAGCTCAAACAGTTAAATTCTTCTCCCTTCCCCCCAATCTTTCTGCCTTTGGCCTTTAGATCAGCCCTGGTTGCCAATGAGGACTCATCGAAACACCACGAGGCTGGGCCTGTCAGGAAGGAAACCAGCGCGTCCAGAGTTTTGTTGTTCTAAAGACTTTTTTTTTTTTTATTTTATTTTACTGCTCAGGAAGGAAGCCAGAGCCTGCGCTTTGACTCCAAGAATGTCGATTACTCATCCTTCCCTGCATTATTTCTTTTATCTCTCACTTTTATCTACCTTACTCCAAATTTTCCCCCCAGTTCTTTCTATACCATTCCCAGCCACTGCTTTCAGCTGTTGATCCATAAAAAAAAAAAATCAACAAAAACTGGCAACTGTTTCTTCAGAATAAAATTCCAATGATAATGTTTATTAAACAAGCCTCCATCCCTCCTCCCATGCAGCCTTTTCAATCCTGGTGTAACCATCTGTGTACCACGGTTATAACCACTGCCCTGGGACCCAAGCACCTTCGAAGTGTGAACACAACCACCTTCCGCATATGGCTGTGCTACGAGAATATTGTAATCCCTGCTTTAAAGACAGGTAATGAGAAATGACTCTGCTTGTCTAAGGTCAATAGAGTCCACAGCACAAGCACAACCTACGCTCAGGGCTTTGCCCAGGCAGCCCTTCCCTCTTCCTGCTCCATACGGCTGCCAGGAGAAGGCACGCTCAGCTCTGTCGATAAACGTGTCCTTCATCTTCAATACCCTCAACGCCAGTCAAGCTAGAAATGTGCAACAAAAGTAAATTAATCGGTATGTGACAAGTTGATGACACATTCCCTTAGCTGCAAAAACACATGGGTCCTGGATCACCCAAACGTCAGGGAGCCACCTGAGTACATAGCAGAGAGACTATCAGCAAGTGGTGTCTAACTGCCTTCTTCTCCCAGGGCCTGCAAAATCCATCACGCCACCCGGGGATTTCCTTTTCTTCTTTGCCCAGGTGCAGCTAACAACCCAGATACAACTGGTAACATCTGGGAGAACACAGACCCAGATGTTTGTCGTTGACATCGTAACCTTCCCCAGCCTTCTCCAGGGCATGCCAGCTCCTTGGGGTGGGCGCCTCAGGGGGTAGATGCATGTGCTCAAGGGCAGACTTGGGTCCACACAGTGTTCCTGAAGAGATGAGCAAAGCTGAAGCATTTTTTGTTTTAGTTTAAGGCCTCTTCTTCCTTGCAGTGTGCCATAAAACTTGGAGCCTGATTTGTACCACACCATACTCAGCTTCCCCAGGCTACAACATCCCAAACACCTCAGTCACATGCAAACGAGGCCAATTCAAGTTCTCTCTGCCCAGCTCTGTCTTGCTCTAACACAATCCTCCCCTGTTTCCACAGTTAATGTGTTGTTTTCATTTTAAGAGGGGAAAATAATGAGATGGTGGGAATCCTACTTCTGGCTAATGGAGACAGGGATCTACAAACTTTCACAGCTTACTTTTTCCAGTATATCCCAGTCCTGATCCAAACATCATCATACTTATTTCAGTCCTGGACCCAGCACAGGACTGGACATAATATATTGGCCAAATTAAGACAGAAATAACTTATAGCACTTTTCTACTTCACACTCTCTCAAAACCCTCTTCAGAGCTTACTGACATTTAATTTCTCATCTGCAGACTCCCTGCTTCCCCCACTACTGAATTTCCAGACATCTTCAACACAGCTTCCCTAAAAACATTAGCCCCAAATCTTGAGTGAAGGCAGGCTGTCAATCACCATGCCTCTTCTGCAACTAGAACAACTTTTGGAGAGCAACACTTCTGCACATGAACCCAAATATGCAGAAAGGAAGGAGCAATACAGATAGCGGCAACCAGCCCCAGGCACGGAGATCGCAGGAGCAACACCAGCAGTCCTGTGCAGGGCTGTGCGCTGAGCAAAGGGCAAAATCGAGGGCAAACAAGCAGGGTTATGAGTTTAGCTGCTCATTCTCCCCTTCTCCTGCCTAAGGGGCACCTACTGTCTTATGAATCCACTCAAGCTGGCAACTTTTTGATTGTGGTCGTTAAGTTCCTCTGCCTATGCTCTGTGCAGGGTTACCCAGGTCGCTGATTGCTCCTTCATCTCTCCATTAAAAAAATGGCCAGTGGTCAAACTGCCTCCACGGGGAGGCTGAAGGCAAGTGCTCAGAAGGTAGAAGCTGTCACCCTTGCTAAAGGCTCCAACCTGTAGTGCTGGTAATGGGAAGTGAGAATGGTACGTAAGGATAAAAACAAGAGAAGGAAGCAAACTTCTGCAGCTCCCTCGGCAGTGCTGCAACATTTGGCCTGGATCCCTCTGACCTGCACTGATACCCAGCACCCAAAATGGCACTTTCCACCCATCCAAAGCCATCAGGACCTCGCAGAATCCTCCATGATGCAAAACAGCAATGAGAAGACAAGGTTCCCTCTAGCATGCATGGATCAAAGGTTGGCCTGGGTGCGGGGTAGCTCTGCCACATCGTGGCCAGACCACTCCGATAAGGCTTTTGCTCACCCAACCCAGGGTGCAGCACCCAGGATGCCATTTGCCCCCACGAGTCCTCCTCCGTGCTCACACACAAAAACCCTCACACAGCTCAGGGGCTTAGGCAGGGGCCACCGGTAAGGAATTCTCTGAAGTTCCCCGCCAAAACAGGGCTGGGACAAAAAACTCTGTTAGAAATCTTCAATACTGGAATCAAGGCTGGAGGAAAAGGAAGAGCTGTAATCTGGTACCAGCTCTTTACTCACCTCAGCACAGCTGCCAAAGCAGGCTCTCTGAGATGAGGGATTATTATCCTATGCTTCCTTATAGCAAGGGATGTTGCAGGATAGACAATTTCACATACTAAATGGCTTTGCAAGTTGTTTCTTAAAGTGCAGAGAAACAGTATCAAAATCAGATTAAACGGTTGAGCCCTTTTTAATTAAAAACATCTTAATTTGAATCAGAGTACCAAAAATCTCAATAGAAAGAAATGGGTCCATCAGGGCAGTCCCCTGAGTTTCACTTTTTTCTCTCTTTACAAAACCTATTGCAGCTGGCGAGGCCATCACAAGGAACCCTTACCCTGCCGGCACGCGGCTAGCCTGCTGACTGACGCCCCAGTGCTTTCTGGTTTAGTTTTCATCCAAGAGCCTCAAAGCACTCCACCTTCCTTCCACAGAACGAGCCCGCGCTTGGGAAACCAGCTGTGCCAGCCAGCTCAGCATCTGCTGCTGGACATGTCCTGCCACCCGCATCCTGCTCTGGGCTGCAGCATCACATGTTTCCAAAGCACGGGCAAGGCTGCAGGATTGTACCAGAAAAAAACTCATGCGTGAAAGCTCTCAGGTTTTTCCAAATTAAAAACTTGGTGATGTTGCTCTGGAGAGAGTCAGTTTCCAAGAGTCAGTGCTACTGCGGGAAAGCAAGGACGTGGTTTCTATCTCTTCCGTTCAGGGGTACCCAGAGACACTTAGTGCCTTCGTTTTCCAACTGCAGAACAGGCCGGTATTCACAAGAAAAACTACAAAACTCATTCTTGCTCTGCAATTCAGTGAGAAAGTACATCTCAGCCTCAAGTTACCAAAAAGGGAAGGTTTTAAAACAATACTGATTAGAAACAATGTCCCTTGTGAGGGAAAATACAATGGAAGTGTCCTACACCTGAACTCAGAGAGCAATTTCACTGTCACCAGAACTCTCTCCCCATGTTATCTGCATTTAAGGCAATAAATCTCTTTGCCTTGCTCCTTCTCAACATTGCTTCTCCTCCTCTTCCACTGCTCAGAGTACTGCTGCGATTCAAGACACCAGCAAATGGTCAATGAAGAGGAGAAAGTGATGGCTGAAGAAGAACTCCTGGCTTATCACAACCACCATCTATGTCTTAAAAACACAAGACGAAGAAGAAGAGGACAGGCACAGACAGTACCAAATCCCACTGTAATTCTTCAGCCAGAGTTTTCATTCACTGGAGGACTAGGGTCTGAAGAAGGACTGCCAATCTGGCCGACAAATACCCAATACCCAACAGGAAAATATTTCGGCACTAAGATGTAAAGAAAACTGAAATCAGGGTGATGAATTTGGCCCAAATGCCTGTAACATGTGAATTTATAAACACAAGGAACTCTCAGGCCAGCAGAGCCAGGCAGGCAAAGAGTAAGGTTGCATAAAAAGGGAGAAAAGACACATATACAGGTTACATGTGTAGATCTACAAAAAAACCCACACATGGCCTTTTTCAGAGGACGCTGTATAGGAATCTGATCGCACATAAAATTTCCGAAATAGAAATCCATTATTCCCGAAGAATTTTAGTTGCTCTGCATAGAGGAAAAATGTCCTCAAAAGTCCCCAAATTTCCTATTCTGTCCTGGAGAAGAGAGGTGAAAAATTCACAGGTTATCAAGCAAACTGATGTGATCGAAGACCACCAGTGACACGAACTGCAGAATGAAAACCGTCACAGTTTGCTTTCAATGGCTGCTTTGCTTGGAATATGGTATTAAAAGAAAACAGCTTTGTCCCCACTATGAATTTGCATTAGAAATCCATAATAAAAATAAAGCTTAATATTATACAAATGGGTACATTTCTCTATAGTGCTCCTGATGCAGATTAAGGTTAGACAGATTTTAGATGACAGTTATTTACCTCAGTCTAACACCATGTATGTACAAATGGAATTTATTTTATAGCTGCAGATATTAGCCAGGAAAAAAAAGAGATGAGAGGAAATCTTACAGTCTCACGTAAAATATAATTATGTCTGTTTTCTGCTCCTTGGAAGGCAAACAAAGAGGGGAAAATGAATCTGCTGCTAGCATTTAATGGGACTTGTCTGAATGATAACAAACAAATATCAACCAGCAACAATTCACAAACACTTTCACTTTTCTCTTTTCCAGGGGGGAATTGCAGAAGCTCTAAGACCTTGTTGACTCAAACACTTTCACTCCTAGAGAGCAGGATTACGCCCAGTGCCTCAGTATGTCTCTTTCATTCGAGACCTTTAAATTATCAAAGAAAAAAAAAATCACGGAGGCACTAAGTTTTTTTTCTGTCCCTCCTAAAATGTACACTCATTCCCCCTGCTTCTCCCAATTCCTTATACAATTGCTGCCGATCAACCAGGAAACTTGCTAACTCTTGAATTTTGCAAGTTAGCAAGTGAAATAATAAAACAATGTTTTAACTGTCAGAGATCCTGGCTCGCACAGTGCACTTTGGTCATTTCCTTTAATAACTGTAGTTTAGCAGTAATGATTTATAATAGTTCATAATATTCTACTAACTGTACTATATTAATAATACTAATACTTTGCCCTTGCCTAGCGTCTTCTGTCAGAAGATATCAAAGCAGCACACGCCGCCGCGAGGGAGGTATCACTATTCCCTTGTTAGGGATCGGGAAACTACTACTCCAAGTTGTGCCCAAGGTCAGGATTCCCGATCCCCAGCCCAGCACAGCAGCCATGGAGTCTGCCTTCACCTCTCCTGCCGTAGTTTTGTGACAGCAGTCGAGTCTGATCAATGGGGCTGAAGATTTGATGTGATGAAATCCTTCTCAAAAAGTAGGGTTTGGGGGCAATAGTTTTGATGGGAAATACTGAGCAAAATGCGGAGTTTGCCCTGCAATTGTACAATAAATACCCTCACTCCAGCATTCAGACACACAGGGCGACGAATATCTAGTGTGTCTGTGCTCATTTCCTCAGCAGGAGATGGATAAATACAATATTTAGGCGTTGCTCGGCGCTCTGAGGAAGGTGGTTATGAGCCCTGACACCAACTCCCGGAGAGTCCAAAAAGGGAGAGGAAGGGGACGAGGCATCACTGGCATGGCTGAGACAACATGAAAGCTGGTCGGATGGCAGCGGCTGCGCGGGGAAACATTTTGGAGGAGAAAACAGCCCCAGCTCTCCCCCTCAAACGATCAATTAAAAGCCATCCTTCTGCCGAGAGCTGAGCGAGGACAGCAAATGAGGGCTGCGAGCAGAGCAGCCGCCCGGCCGGGCTCTGCATGACAATTGCTGGGAAGGGGAGACCAGAGGGGGAGGCAGCCCCGGCCCTCCTCTCACCATGGTGATTAGGTATTCTGAGTGTGCCAGATAGCCCCAAATAACAGAAAGAGAAATATAAACTGGAGACCGGCAGATCCAAGGCAGGCCAGATGGCCCCGCAGCCGGCAGGAGCGGCTCCCATCCAGCCCTTCCCCACTTTAACTGTTCAAACATTTCTTTATCCCGACAAGACAATTAAGCCGAACAGCATGGAAAGGAGTCTTCTCGGCAACAGTTTGCAGAGGGAGCAGGAAGGCAATTGCCAGAAAAGCAGAAAAAGGAGGCAATTGCTGCATACCCAAGGCCTCCCTCCGTGCAGTACACGTTGCTCCGCGAGGACGGTGCATTTTTGGTGGTGCGACAGGGATGGGTACATGGCCTTCCTCTCTACTGCTGTCCACCTGCCTACCCACTCCTTCAAAAAATCCACTATTGCTCCTTCATTCCTTTTACATCGCGCAGGGCACTGCATGACGGAAAGCAAATGTTCCACTTGATTTATTTAATTATTT
Organism: Baryphthengus martii; assembly: GCA_013396935.1. Taxonomy (NCBI): domain Eukaryota; kingdom Metazoa; phylum Chordata; class Aves; order Coraciiformes; family Momotidae; genus Baryphthengus; species Baryphthengus martii. Next base: position 480,707 of record VWZK01009842.1, on the reverse strand, counting down.
CATAAGCAATGTTAAACTTGCAATTTCCCATGGTCACAGCTGATTATTATTAGCAACAAAGTGTTACTTCACGTTAAACCCCAAATTTTACCAGCCTTGGCAGTGGTGCATCCCATCAGGAAGAGATGTAAGAGCAAGCAATGGATATGTGCATTCTCCTTCCAACCCATTGTTCTAGCACAGAATATAAGAAGATAAACCTTCTTTTGCCCGACACACGTACATGCGTGCACACACAGCTCTCTGCATAGGTCCCAGCCTGTCAACACAAATTCCAAGACACACGTCTGACCGGGTGGGTGACTGTACAGACAGTCCTCAATCTGATTTCCAAAGTACTAAGTTATTCAGGCATTCAAGCTGTGGTCATCGTAGCCCTGATGTTCATGACCTGAAGCGCAATTTGCATTTGATCAATAATGAACCAGTTGTTCCAAAAGGAAAACTAACTCCATGCTAGAGATATTCTTTAAAACCAAACTGGAACAAAGAGCTCGCTAACATGGCACACAACCTGTCTTGCAGGGAAGAAGCTGGTTGCAGGACAAACTGATTATGTCCAAACAGTCAACGTTAAATACGATTACAAAAAGAGATTAAAGAAAATAATGTTAATAAAACCACCTCCACTTTACCCACCAGTCTTAAGAGCTGAGCGAGGATTGCAGCGTGCTCACCAACTCAACTGCTCATCCCCAGGGTGGAGCAGGAGTTGGGCAAGAGCCACCAGCAGTAGCAGGGAAACTGAGGCTAGGAGAGCCAGTGGCCAGGATGTAGAAGGTTGCTTGGACACATCAGCCTGTGATCCACAGTAAGTCACAGAAAACACAAGGTGAAGACCAAGCAGCAGCAGGAAACTGTCATCAGTGGTCCCCAGGAGGTCAGGGGCGTGGGCAGCCTCGCAGGGACAGCAGAGGTGTTCACTCTGACAAGGTCTGGCTCTCTGCCAAGAGATTCTGGCTTCAGCATGGACCTCTGCCTGTCATTTTATGGGAAAGCGATGCCACGATGACTGGGTACAGTAGGCCATGGGGACAGATTTTATTAAAAGCAAAGAATAAACCCGGGGATTTTATATTTTTGTAAAAAACCAGGGTTACATATCTCTTTTGCGGAAAGGAACTTGCTATTTATTTCCACTCCTTCTAGGAATCTCAACTATTGTATGCTTATTAAAGGAAACCCATAAAGTATGTCTCCCAGTGTCTTTAACACATGCTTTACAAGAAGCCCCTGAACTCTAACAAATGGCATTATTTTCCTCAGTAAGCACCTAAGAGAACAGCCTCATCCACTACACATTACGTCTGCTTCTCCCTGGAAAGGCTCCACTTTTCTACATACTCCCTGTACACTCCATTGCTCCGGATGTCCTGAGTACCTGCATATTACAGCAGGAGACAACCTGGCCAAAGACAGACATATCAGCCCAATTTGCAGTAACACGGAGCACGATCCCGTGCAGATGCACCCAAAGAAGATGCTCTCCCCTCATGGGATGTGTGGGTACAGGTACCGCTGGAAAATAGTCTTCTGCTTTAAAAGTAAGGAAATGTACACCCAAAGACTCAGCAATCTCCAATGCACCAATATGCATATTACAGGGCCAGGTGCTGAACTAGGTTACATCAGCACATATCCCAAATAATTTTACTGAATTCTGTGAATTTCATCCACTGTTGAAAAGAGGTTGTCACTTTGCTCTCGTGATGCAGAGGACGGAATAGAGCAATTTCCAAACACTCCTCGAGATGAAAATGCCTAACTTTGGATTCTTGCTTTGCTGCGAAGTATTTCAAGTATAAACGTATTTTTTCAGGAAAATTAAAACTTGGTGCATTTAATTCCCCCTTTTAAAAGAAAAAAAACAAAACAAAAAAGACAAAAAAAAAAAAGCAAGTTTCTCTAGAAAATCACCATTTAAGCTACATGGTAAAACAAGCATTTTAACGAGCTATTCAAAAACAGTTCTTGTGCTGAAGAACATACAGTCAATCACAGCAATTTACCTTCCATGTAACACAAACCCTTTCAGGAATCTGAAAAATACAACTAAGGGATTGACCTCTGCAAATCTAAAAAGGACCTGTTAGACACAGAAACATGTTGCTGATCTAAGAACATTTTACAATTTTTGCTCACAGTTGTAAAAAAGCCTTATTACATTTTTTTCCTAGAATCTACAGCCACCTATCTGCAAAAGATTCTCTGGTAGGAGCACAGGTAGGCAGTTTTTACAAAGGGCTATATATAACAATTACACAGGCAATCCATAAAACTTCTCAGGGGCCAATAGAAGACAACAAACCCTCCAAAGTGTGTATTTATATAGAAGCTCCAAATATATGTACACAAATGTCAATGCAAAACAGGATCGCAATTATATCTGCAAACTGTGATGCCTTGAATTCCTCACTGCGGAAGTTTTTCTTTTCTAATGGTCAACATCATTAGGATCCTCTAAAAGGCTTCGCGGCTCGCTCCCTCAGTCTCCAGCAAACACACCCATACGTGCATATGCACACACCAAATAAACTCTCTGTGTTAATGGAGCGAAGTTTCCATGGTGCAGTATCTATATGCGATGGGAATATGATACGGAGCCAACAGACATATTTAGCGTCACGCTGTCCTGGTAGTTACACAAGAATTTGAATGTCGACGACACATCAAGGATGTTGCATTTGCTTGACTCTGCCAGGCAGCAAAGCATCTTAAAAAATTGTAAGAACACGGGTAAGAAAAGCAACAAAACCAAACACCTTCCACTTCTGCCCAAGTTTTCCAAGCTGCCTGCGAAGTTTTTATTCTGCTGCTTCTCCTGACAAGTCCCCCACCACAGAGCTGTCGGCAGCATGGGGACCTGAGTGCCACTGTGCCTGCCCAGGCAAAACTCCCTCTGCTCCCAGGAAGGAGAGGACACATGCTCCGCGTGTGCTGGTAGCAAAGGCAAGGCACGGCTGTGGATGTGGATGTGTCTGTCTGTCCGCAGCTGCGCTCCATGTGGTCTAATTCATTTAACAGATTTACTTCTTTAAATGGGGTATCTGACAGGATTTTCCTAGCAAGATCCACAGCAGCTGATGCGCTCTAAATTCATTTAGCTAGCAGGCCTGCTCCTCTATTGCTATCTCCCGGAGTATTCTTCCGAGCAGGCTTCATTTCCACAGACAGGTTATATCGATAAGGGAAAGAGCATCGACAAAGATGTCTCTAAGCCTTGCCATCTCACCTGCCTCCTCCTCAGGATAATTAGATTACCCGTTTATACACACACACATCCATATATGCTCCCATCTTTGGCTACTTCCCCTACAAACCCAAAAGAAGGGAGACGAGATGCTGAACAATGCAGGGAGCTTACGGCACAAAAAGTAGCACAGTCAGAGGTGGATCAGAAGGAGAAGGGGGAGACAAATAAAAGATCACATTCATAGTGCAAGGGACACATGGCTTCTGCCTTCAGTGGGAATCATCCCACCCTCACAAACGCTGACATAAAAGACACACTTGCAGCATATTTCAAAACCAAAGAGCGATGGATTTACAAGGCAGGTTGATTTTATGATGACTTTTATTGAAAAGGTATGCTGGGTTTAGGCAGATGCCTTTTAGCGCCAGTAAGTTAGCACAGTGCCTAATTCAAGGAGACAGCCTGAGGAAGCAGTGCCGACAGGGGAGAGTGAGCCACAATGTCTCTATTACTCTCCCTGGCATCATAAAGAGGAGAAGAAAAATCACATCTGAAAGGGAGAGGAAGGAGTAGAGCAGCAGGTTTTTGTTGAAAAAATAATACAGTAATGATAACAATAATGATAATACAATTGTTTTCTAGGAAGAAAAGTCAAAAGAACAAAGAAGCCCATGTGAAAAGGAAACCACTCATTCGTCAGTCTACACATCTGGGTTTACAGGAAAACCCTAACCATAACTCAGTGCTCTTCTTTGGGATACCACGGTTGGCTGCCCCCAGACCACTCCCCATTGCAAGTCACCTCCCAGCCTGCCCTGCCCAGAGGACAGCTCTGCACCTCTGTGTGGGCGACCCCACAAGGGACAAGGTGACGGGGGAACAGGGAGTTACAGTCATGAGCACATGGACTGGTTTCCTTCAGTCCGACAACCAATCTGTGAAAGGCCACATCGCCTTTCAACAGCCACCAAAGGGCAAACACTCAGCCCAAGCACATGGTGCAACAGCTTATTCAGTTGCAGGAATGGATTCAGGTTTATGTCTCAAAGAACAAGCTCAGTGGCCAGAAACATTATTAAGATAACCCAAAGGAAAAAGCACTTTTGTCCTAACCTGAGGCACGAATCCTGAAGGTAATGCATTTCCTCTAAGAATGGTGTGCATGAAGAAAAGGTTAGAAAGAAATACCTGAAGAAGCAGGGGGTACATGTTTGCTGTGAGCTCTGGGAAAGTTTTTGGCTACACGCTCCAGCTGCATCCCTGTTTGCACACATTTATGTACCAGCATCTATAGCCTCCCACTGGGGCATGGACAGCTTTCTGCATAGTCAACCTTGTCTCTCCAGCTGTGTATTGGAAGATAAGTTTCCTTCAAAAGCACCTCATCTTAAAATATGTCAATGTCAAGGTTTAGAAGAGACAAGGCAGTACTGCTTGGCTGAGCTTGGCAGGCAGGAAAATTTGGTTTTCCTGTGCCTTCAGCAAGAGCTACAACACTTCAGGACAATCACCTGTTGAGTATCTCGAGGCGCAACTAAAGAACCACCAAGTCAACAGAGGTACTTACATCTGTCACTTCGGTCTTCGGGACTGGATGAGGTTTCCCGGTCAGAAATGAGGCCAGAAACAGCAAAAATCTTCTTCCCTGTATCATCAACTTTGAGGGAGCCGGGGGAGCTGGAGGGGAGCTGCGTGCCAAACTCGTACTCCTTCCCATCAGCGTCTGAGAAGCGCAGATGGGGTGAGTCAGTGTCATGGCAGTTTTTCAGGCGCTTGGCCGGCGTAAAGGCTGACTGGTAGCTCTCCCGGTCTTCAGTAGATGCAAAGGGGCGGAAAGCCCCAACACCGCTGTGGTTCAACATACTGATTGGGGTGCAGTCCAGGTTTGGGGGTGCAAACTGGGGGTGGAGGTGAAGCAAGGACGGAGGAAAGTCACGGTTTGCAAATGCTCCCGGCACCCCACCTTGCCGGTGATACATGGAGGCAAAAGTATATGAGCCATTGGTAAAGGGAATATGCACGTCCTTATCTGCTGACACAGGGACCCCAAAAGGCCTTGGCTGCTGGCAGGGAATGGAAGCATCACGGCTGGCTTCAGCAGTGGAAGCGAGAACCATCAGTGCTGGGGAGGCCAGCGGGTTGGGGAGATAGGGTGAGTTCTCCATCTTGAACGCTGCTCGGTGTAAGTCCATCGGAGTCTCTTTCCTCAGCAGGATCACAAGCGGAACAATCTTCCCTGGAAGGAAAGCAAAGCGATGCCTGGGAATGGAACAGGGAAAATTACTGGAGCATCGTCACCCTCCAAACGCTGCAAGGAAACAGAAAAGAAGAGAAAACACAACTGGTTAGGTTTCTGTGCTCATCTCTCTGGGACGCTCCAGCAGCAGGGTGGCCACATACATTACAACCCACCGGCTGGAGACGCACCACTGTTCTCATTCAGAAAAATCAATAGACAACTTCACACACTAGTGGAATCGGCTCTGGCCCTCCAGGTTAAAGGGTATCATCCAGTACAGACGAATGAAAGGCAAACTAAACATAATAACATGCAGATTTAATAACCCACTAATAAACAAGGTTCAGTCTAAAATTAAGATAGTAACTCCAAATTATAATTGGAATTTTATATGGCAAAAGAGGCGTGCACGTGTAATTGTAATAAACTTAAGAAAGTCCACGCATACACGCACCGCTGGGTGCTTGGGAGAGTGTGCGTGTGGAACCAGCATAAAAATATCTATTGTACATAGTTACCCAAATAAGCCAACATACATTGTTATACTGTACACGACGCCTAACACATACATAACAGACATGTATTTTCTCTCACTCTAACAGTATATACGGGTAGCTAAATACTTGCTCACAGAGTCCTTGATACCATCATGTGTATACATACACCGTTGGAATGCAGGAATGTGACTGCGTACGGGTGCGTATGTGTAACACCCACGCATGTACGCACGATCCTCGTTAGCCAAAGGAGAAAAGACTTCCCCAGTAAAATGCCTGGCGTCTCTGACAATATTTAAAATCATAATGGGTGCTTCTGCCATCTGATCTCCACAAGCGTCTGCCTTTCGGGTCGGGGACAAGAGAGAATGGATCAGTAATTTTAGTTCCTAATGCACTCACTCTTAAGTAGATTTGTAAACTGCCCTGGATGTGCCATTAACATTTAGAGGAAAATGTTAACAAAATTTCTGCCTCGCATCTTGCTGAGCCTCCTAGGTTGACTGTAGCCACCCAGTCAGCCACAACCCCCTCCCAGGGTGAAAGGAAGGAAAATGCTCCTTTCTGTATCTCCACCAGTTCGCTCCAGCTTTTTGTGTTGTTATTTTCTCCCCTAATCAATCTCGATGTCTTTTCTTTTAAGCTTCCGCCGCCTGCCATTCAGGCCCCAATACCCAGCTTAAAATACAAGGACTATAACTTTGAAACAATATACTAGCCGCTGGAGCTCAAAGGGCCAGAAAAATCATATAATAATAAAAAGCTGTTACAAATTGTGCCTCTTAAATCCAGAGGGTCAAACATCTCAAATAAAACTTAGTGAAAGAGTGTCTCCCTAATGGAGTGCCTTTTGTACTCCATGAATGAGGGAGCCTAGGTTAACAAAGTGTATGAAATCCAGTCTGGGGCTTTAATGCAGTTCAGTGATAACATTTCCTCTCTCCCATCCTGTACCCAGCCGCTCCACCGACTGTTATTAATGGTGAAGATGAGTGGACATCATCTCTCTGCTTCCTCATTTGGCACCCATCCTTACAGACATCATTGCTAAATTACCAGATTATGTATCTCGCATTAACGGATTTGCTCTCTTCCAAATTTTAAATAACTTTCCCATCGAGTTCTCGCCATGGAGAGCAAGGGGGAGAGGGAGAGCGAAGGATGCCAAGGGCATCCTGGTCAGTGCTGCAGTCCCGGGTACACTCGCTCCGCTGATTCACGCGAGGCTGATCAAAAACTGGAAGTCAGGAAACTGCAGCCACTGGCAAGTCTGGAATTGCTGGGGGCTTATACAACCATCTAAATACATGTATATATGGACATATATGATTATATACTGAAAAAGATGTATGCAAACAAGCCACCGTTCACAGAAATAAACAATCATTAACATGGAAGTGAAACTGAGCCATTACAGGAAAACATGGATTTCCAGAGGAAAAAAAAAGCAACCACCTCTGCCTCCTTTTCTATTTTTACTTGTGCTATCACCCTATTCCATTAAATGTATTTCATAAATTAGTAATCTGGCCGCAACACTTGACACTCCTGTAGGATACTGTGAATCACTACGGCCGTTTATTCGTTTGCAAACTTCATTACACCGGGAATAAATCAACACATTACAATACCTCAGCCAGCCAAATTTAATTTTTTTTCAGCTCCCACTTCCTTTTTCGTTCTCTCTTGCTCCCTTCTGGCCCAGCACCTCCCCACCCCCAGCAACACAGGCAGATTAGACTGCGGCGGACCAGTCATTATGAAAATCTATCGTTAATACACTCCCAATGTCAAAATGTCATAGGTTTAAATACAGAACCCAAAAATAAGAAAACTAACTGACCTTCTTAATTAAAAAAATATGGATTGCAGGGTAATCAGCTGGAGGGAACATTTGGGTGCCGGGAAGGCAGTGGGCACAGGTGGAGTGAGGAACTGCTACTTTTCTGCCTCTATGCTGATTTTTTTTAATTTAGCACCTCGTGCAAATCCAGATTAAAATAACTCCAGCTATTGATCCGAGCAGTGGAATTGACATTAATTTTAGTTCACTTCTCACTTTGCAAAGGGATCAATAGGAAGTAATAACAGCTGACATCCCCGCTGAAAGGAGGAGAAAAGACGGGCTAGAGACAGAAATCGAAAAGCAACCAAATAAATCAGCAGCTACTTTTCCACGGCATCAGACAAACTCCAAACAGATTGCAAAAAGTCTTTGTTGAATTAACTAAACAGGAGTAGAGGGAGGGTGGGTGGAGATCAATCTAGGAAGCTACATAAACTGTCTACCAAGTGCGAAGGTTAGACAGACAGACTGAACACAAACTCTTGTTTTCTTTTTTTTTTTTTTCCCCCATGGCTACCTAGATGCATAGTTATTATTTTTTTGAGCTACTCTGTTTAAGGTGTACACAAATTACCTGTGTAATCGTGTATGTTGCTAACAACAAGGCTAAACACGCCACAACCAAGACAAATTGAATCAACAGCCTTTAGCTCTGAACCATAAAAAAAAAAAATTCTCTCACCAAGGAACAAGTTGTAATCAGTTATCTCTGGCTTGGTTTTGGCTCCTTTGCTTACGAAGGTTGTAGCACTGTTCTGAATTAGTTAAGAGGAAAGCCTGATAAAAGTAGGAGAAACCATGACAGAGCTGGCTTTAGCAGACATCACAAACACTCAGCAAGTGGAGAAAACAGCAGTGATGACTGGTTATGAGCATAAAATGCATTTGCTAATCAGCCTGCAAGGAAACACACACATATGCCAGAACATGCACACCCTATACACATCCACCAGATCTGCAAATCTTTTACTAAAACGTTACTCAAGAGTTCCTGTTACTAAATCACCTCTCTGCTATCGATTAAAATAAATATAATACACCACTCTGGTTTCTACAACAGGTTGCATTTTTGTGGTCTCTCAACCATTTCCAAATGCCAGAGATTAAAATAATGGGGCAAATTAACAATTTTCTGCCTCCAGAAACAAAGTTTTCTTGGGGCAAAAAAAAATTAATTAACAAGCTATGGGGAAAAAAGAAGATTAAAACAATAGGAAATCCAGGAAAATTGATGATGCATGTAAATTCGGAAAGACCCAGGAAAAAAATCACAATATCCATTTACATTAAAAAGTTTTTTCCCCATAAATGTCAAGTAGGAATTCAGAAATATGCTCTGCGCAGAAAAGCCAAAGATTATAAAACAAAATAATGCCAGCTGTTTGGGGATTTAAGTGCTCAAATGGATTATATATTTGAACCAAACTGGATTTCCTTATAATAAATAAAACAAATGCAAGCTCGAAAGCCAACAAAGGAGAGCTCTCATCGCTGGATTAAGATACAAAGGAAAAACAGTTAATTTTTTTTCCAACGCGTGAAATATGCCAACTGCAGCCGCACCCCCGGGCAGCTGCTGTGAAAAACGATTTAAGGGGGAAAGAAAAAAAAAAAAAAAATTAGGAAAGCGTGGAGCACAGGAGCCGGCGGCGGGGACGGACGGAGCGACCGGCCCCGGCCGGCTCCACCGGGCAAGGCAGCCCAGCCCCTGTCCCCTCGGCCCGCACTGTGCGCCCGCTTTTGTTTTGCTGCAAACTTCTTACAAGAAAAAAAAAAAAAAAAGAAAGAAAGAAAGAGAGAATGAAAGAAAAAGAAAGAAAGAGAGAAAGAAAGAA